>PVJH01042275.1:0-14399 GCA_004026705.1 Nesogale talazaci
AAAAAAAATGCATGCTACAAGAGTTCCACCCTGTGGAGCTTTGCACCCATTGGGGCAGGAGTGGAGGGAAGAGTTACCTCATTGTATACTAAACAGGTGTGAAAAGGTACCCATTGTAATGACTGTATGTGAAGGCCTAAATGCTGACAACACATAAGACAAAGATGAAACCAAATTCTTTTGAAGCCATACAGTTATATTTTACTAAATATTTCAAGTTGAAGCAATTCATAGTCCTTTACAGAAGTACAAAGCCATATGAAACATTCTCCAGGTACAACCTTGTCTTTCTGGTATTCAGGAGGCTACGATACATTCAAGAAGCACACATATCTCCTTCATGATCGCTAAGCTACACAAAGTAGTGCACTGGTGCCAAAGCAGCCCTCTAAAACAATTTGCATTCTGCAACTGCAACAGCTGACCAAGTACAATTTACAAAAGTAAAATTCCCTGAAAACAATAAATCAAGAAAATTCTAAATAGGGAGAGTCAATGAAGAGACGGAATGGAGCTCTTTCGCAAAGTTTGATGGGATAGCATCATTATAGCCTTACCCTGGTGAAGCATATCTATTGTGAAACCACAGCTTAGCACCAAGGCATTAATTCATTTTTCCATTTATGAAATAATAAAGGAAATAAGTCAGTCAGATTGCTTTGTGTAATTGTCAGAAGTTGTCATCTTAGCGATTTTCTTCTCCTTTTCAGTCCACAAAATAAATTTATATGATTTCTATTTAGGGCTTTTTCCTAAAGAGGCACAACTGAAAAGCCCTCTTTTTGAGATGAATGGAGCTAGAGAATTCTCTTTTGAGGCTTAGCATACAATATAATCACATAAAATTCTTGGAGCTCAAGAAATGTCATCTTTACATCAGCAGCAACAGAAGGAAAAAATTGTTTTCTGCCTGAGGCATTCCTGATAAGGGATTTAGAACCCATCCCAGTGTGGGCTTAAAGATATAATGGGATTCTGTCCAGCACATAAAGTGTCTGCAGCTCTCTTCTTTGTAGCTAATGTTTTAACAGATGTTGTATGACTCAGGGTGGTGAGAGTACGGAAGAGGGAAAATGGAGTGAAATGAGTCACAGAAAATTTTCTCTGCAATATTTTGTCTAACCTACATTTGACATGGTTGTTGCAAGGTTGTGGTAAGGTGAGATAAAGATATTGAGCAGAGTCCTAAAAATGACTGTACACCAGAAGTGAGTGGAAACTTCCATGCAGAATTTTATGTGTATTAATTTTGCCTCTTAAGTTAACAGAGCTTCCTGCCTTGTTAGCAAATTAAACTATCAAGGAATCTTGACAATGCTTCCTTGAATCATTAAGTCTTCTCATTTAATTAATAGCAAATTAGAGATCTAGCTACTGGGATTTTCATTGGTACCGCAATTAATTTTTCTTAAAGATTTCCAAATGACAAAACCAAATTACATCAAAAACTCAAGCGATCTTGTCTTTTTCAGAGTTTATAAAAAATCATCTTGCACAGTCATTCTCTATTGAGGATTATAAATGTCTTTTTAAAATAATGGAAGATACCTTGAAATGTGTCTGCTCTGAGATATGCTAACACATGTGCCAGAAACATGAGTATAGCACTGAACAATAATTATTTCCATCCAGTGCTTTAGTAACTTCAAACTTAATTTTGAAGTCATGCTGCCCCCAAGTCGATGTCAACCCACAGAGACCCTGTAGGAAAGAGTGAAACTTCCCTGTCAGTTTCTAAGTCTATATATCTTTATAAGAATAGAAATATTCCTCTCTATCCCAGGGAGCAGCTGGTGGTTTGAAACTACTTACCTTGCATTACCAGCCCAATGCCTAACCCATTCTACCACCAGGGCTTCTTTTAATAACCCTTCGTGGTGCAGTGAATCACTTAAATTTGTCTCTTCTAGTCATACTTATAACTTCCACTGGATGGGAGCATACAAATAAAGTGTATGGAGCTCTAATGTGAAAAGTGGTCAGTTTGCTGTACTGTGGGTATAAAAATGAGACACATTAAAAACACGAACAGGAGCTCTCACAACCATTTAGAAAGAAGAGTCAAGAGCAGGAACTCTTTATCAGGACTACAAGATCCCTGCACAGAAAAAGCAAAGGTCACAAAGATAGGGACAGTGACAGGACTAAGCAGAGCACCCACAAAGTTAGTAAAGGTGATGGCCTTCAGATAGAGACTGGCTTACTTTGTAACACTTCCCTGAGCAGACAGAGGTCAAGGAGGCCGTGACTTAGAAGTAAAGGACCAGAAAAAAAGCATGCCTTATGTCACAGTGGTGAAGAGGCTGTGCTGGCTAGAGAATTGCTGTATCCTGACCATTTCTGATCTTGATTTGGAAACCGTCAGCATCTCTAATAAACTCCATAATTGTGAGGATGGTTTAGAAGGCCTGTGTAGATACTACAACAGATTGTTTGACCTAGAAGAGGAACAGAAGGTGAAATGGGAGAGACAGTTGTTAAAATAAAGTTAATGAGGTTGGAGATAAAGGTATGTCTGCCTTCTACCTCATAGGAATCAGCTTTGGGCTGATGCTGTTGGTGGCTCTACTCTCTTCTTGTGAAGTTAGAGGAGCTGCCATGCTATTTTCGTACCTATTTACAAAGGAAAAAAACATTTTGATATTTCTTTTGACTCTTTGAAATAAATAGCTAAGAAAAATGCAATTAATTGAAAAAATAAAAATTAAAATAAGGTTAGACTATAAGGGAAAATGAAGCAGGTCAAAATATTCCCAACTAAAAGTTTTGAAAAATAAGTCTAAATGAGTACATAAATGTAGCTCTTTAAAAGTGCTTTTTTCTTATTATTGCAGATTATATGACCTTACATATAGAAAATCCAAAAGTCTCCACAAAAAGCCAATGGGAAACAATTGAAGGACTCAGCAATGTAGTAGGACACAAAATTAACAACAGGAAATCAATGAGATTCCTGTATACCAGCAAAGATATCTACAAAAAAAGATATTAGGAAAGAAATGCTGTTTACAATAACCATGCAAAAGATGAAATCATTAGGAATAAACCTAACTAAAGTAACAAAAAAACTATAAAGAGAAAGCAACAGAACATTACTACAAGAAACCAAAAAATATCTACATAGTGAAAGAATATCCTACATTCATGGATAGGCAGATTTAATATTGTGAAAATATCAATACTTCCTCAAACAATCTACAGATACAACGCAATCCAAATCCAAATCCAAATCCAAAATATATTTTTAAAAGAAATGGAAAAACAAGCTGGATGTGGTAGCACCTGTAGTCCCAGCTACATGGGAGGCAGAGGATGGAGGATCACTGGAGTCCCTGAGTTCTGGGTTGTCATGCGCTATGCTGTTCAGGTGTCTGCACTAAGTTCCGCATCAATATAGTGACCTCCCAGGAGCGGGGGACCACCAGGTTACCTAAAGAGGGGTGAATCGGCCCAGGTCGGAAATGGAGCAGAAGATATATAGACCAAATGATCAGAACAGAAAACCCAGACATAAGTGGATAAGTGTACAGACAATTAATCTTCCACAAAGACCCTAGAAATAGTCTATGGGTCAAAGACAGTCTTGTCCACAAATATTATTGGACAAACTGGATTTCCATATGCAGAAGAATGAAACAAGATCCATATATCACCATGCACAAAAATGAACTCAAGATGGGTTAAAGAACTAAATGTTAACGCCCAAGCTCTCAGTATCATCAGTGAGAAGACAGGAACAAAGGCTTCACTGTAGGTCATACAAGGACTGTCAAGCATAATAAAGTTGGAACACCCAGTGGAAGACAAGACATATGACTGGGACATGCTAAAATTACATCACTTTTGGACAAAAAAATAATTCATCAGAGAGTAAAACAAGAGCCCACAGATTTGGTGAAAAAAATTTTTTATCAACTACACATTGGACAAGGGTCTAATTATTAAAATATACACAATTCTATGATTAGAGTCAATGATCTCAATTAGAAAATAATACATAATCCAATTAAGATGTAGGAAAAAACATGAACATACCGTTCACCAAAAATGAAGTACAAGTGATCAACAAACACATGAAAAATTGCACATGAAAGATAGCCATTGGGAGATGCAGATTAAAACCACATGAGACCACCTTGCAGTCACAATGCTTGCCCAATTCAAAAAATCAGAAAATAAATTGTGGAGATAATGGAACTTGTATAAACAGTTGGTGGGTATTTAAATGTATGCATCCACTATGGAAAATGATGTGGAGATGCTCAGAATTGAAATTCTATACAATCCAACAATGTCACCATATACCCCAAAGAAATAAAAGACGCAACACAAGTGGATGTATACTCTTTCATGTTTATAACAGCACAGTTTACAATAGCAAGAAATTGGAAGCAGCCCAAGAGTGAAAGAATGGATAAAGAAACTGGTATACAAACACACAGTGGAGTACTACATACACCTTAAAAACAGGTATGAAAGCATAAAATACCACATGATATAAAAGGACCTGGAAACCATTATGCTGAGTGAAGTTAGTTAATTACAAAAGGATAAATAGCAGGTGCATCCACTATTATAACTAGAAACACCAAGTAAACAAAACTTAGGAACCAAATCCCAAACAAAAAGCAAAAAAGGTTGCATATTAGTCAAGAACCAACCAGACATCACCCCTGTTATGTGTAGTTCATAAGAACCACCTCAAAAAAAGAGACTTCTCATCAAGTAGAATCACTCCTTTAAGAAAGGGGAAAGGGAGATAACCATCCACTTGATGCAATAAACACTAAAACAAGGCTGCACCAAATCAACAGGTCCTCCACCAGAATGAAAAATCAGGTCTAAACCAGGAAAAAGGAGCATCTACATTTCAGAGGAGGCACTGATTTCTGTTGATGGGTATGGTGGGTAAGTAGGGAGGAGAGACCTTACATCTGGAAGGGATGCTAAATAATAATTGTAGGGAATCTAAGGGGAGAATAAAGCTGGTTCCACGTTCCTGGGTACACACTGAGTAAGTTTCTACCCAATCCTCGGTGAGCCATGTCATGTACTAAGTAATAAAATGACCATATGCTGGCCTTACAAGAAACATGGCCTCCACCAAGGGCCAAACCGGAAGGACTTGGCATGGAAGTCTGGCTGAAGGAACTGAACCCTACCTGTTGCTCTTGGACACTGGACTAACACTCACTGATCTGACAGGAAGCAAATGATGGCCACCCCAATATTGTGGAAATGGCGGCCATTGGACCTTGCACGAGACCTATATGGTTTAGTGGGTGTCTAGTAAAAAGGAACCCAGAATCACCATATATTTAAAATCTCCCCATGCAATCCGCAGGGTCATTGTAATCAGAGTTCAGTCAGTTAAACAGTCAATCTATACAAACCAACAACTCATGATTACAGCTCAAAATTGGACTATATCACACAAATTCCTCATATCAATAATGCTTTAAATTCTATGTCACTGGGTAAATTAATAATGCAATCAATTCGATTTCCCTATACCCCAGGGGGAGCATTTCTTCCATGGTTGCTTTCTTTGGTCTTTTAATTTTTTTCTGTCCGTTTGTTTTTGTTTTCTTTGGTTGCTGTTTTTGGTGGAGTTTTTTTTTTTATCATAATATGACCACTAAAGTAAATCAGAGTTGTCCATAACCTGTGTACAAACAGACAGAGTCTGGGCTGCCACTTATTTCAAAACAAGTTCGTTCTTACAACATGGCCCTGCTCAATACTCATCTTCATGAAGCGATCACTGAAGATAAGGATGGTGGAGCAATGTGGTGGGGAAAGCTCATGGTACCTGGCTGTCAACTGGAATAATGTCTGGGGTCTTAAAGTCTTGTATTCACACAAGCAGCCATCTCAATGAGGCAACAACTAAGTCCACATAGAAGAGAAAAACCAGCCCCTGTGATCCAGAGATGACAATAACAAAATCCAAACACGATGAAGGAAATTGTGAACACCCAATGGGCACAAGGTTAAGCAGTCCAAAATTAATCTGCGGAGTATCTAATCTGAGTAAGCCTCTGGCAGATTCCTTCTGGCCATAGGTGAGGGACTCAGGGACTAACTCAGCTTTACTATCAAACAGTCTTTATGATGAAACAATCTTAACTTGATTATGGTGGATGAAATCACAGTGTAAAATGATACGTGGCCAGTTGACCTCCCACTTGACCCAACCTCAATTTGATCTAGGCTTAACTATTTCTCATTAGTTCCACAACTGAAGTTGTTCTCTGGCATTCAAAATATTGCTGGCAGTCTTTTCTTTCTTATTCATTATTTTTATCTTTATATTAAGATCTTCTTTTTATGTTTTATTTTTTATTGTTCCTGCTAGGTTTCCCAGTTTATGAAGTACAGAAGGAGTGGATGCATAGAGACAAGAACTGATGCAATGTTTTATTAAGGATGGGGGTGGTGTTGTTGAGAGTTCAGAGAACTGGGGAGATAACAATTAATGCTGGAGGAAGGAGCACTAAGACTGATTGTGATGATGTATATAGAAATCTTTTAAAAAGTGATTTAACTATGGAAGTGTATGATATGAAAAGTCTATATCTAGAAAACCACTAAAAAAGAAGAAAAACTTACAAAATTGACCGGTGGTTGTTATGGGTGAAGGAGGAAGAGCTTTTGCTTAGAGGGCATTAAGTTTATGTTAATGGTCATGGAATAATTAGGAAAAAGATATCAATAATGATTGCACAACTGAGTATAATCAACAGTACTGAATTATATATGTAGAAGTTGTTGAA
This sequence comes from Nesogale talazaci, assembly GCA_004026705.1. Classification (NCBI taxonomy): domain Eukaryota; kingdom Metazoa; phylum Chordata; class Mammalia; order Afrosoricida; family Tenrecidae; genus Nesogale; species Nesogale talazaci. Next base: position 6,777 of record PVJH01042275.1, read on the forward strand.
TTGTAGAATGTTTTGTTGTATATATTTTACCACTGTTTAAAAATAAATAAAATGCTCTAAAATCTTTGTGTTCACAATTGTATAACTTTTCTTGATATGATTGAATTGCTCAATGATATATGTAGGAGAATTACCAATAAAACTGTAAAAACAAAGTCATTTTTTGTTTCAGTATTTTTCTTTTTAATATGTATTATTATGATAGGTAAGTTTATTGTGCCAACTTGGCCAATAAGAGCATGCGGAATTAAGTAGGTCACAGTTTTATTGGAGGCCAAAGAGATAAATGGCCTCGCAATCCCTGCTTCTCACTCTCTTGCTCTCTGGTGACCAGCATGTGGCTGCCTTAGCTAGTTCTCTGTCTCAACCTGTGAGCTGCACTGCCCTTGGGACATGCAACCTTTGAATCATGTCACTAGAGCATGAGCTTCCTTTGAGACCCGCTTTGCCACATTGCTGTTGTATACATCATTTGAGCTTGGGACTGTCAGATCCTTTCATCTGTTGGTGACCTGTCCTGCTGTTTGTTTCCTATGGCTGGACTGACTGCATTGCTCTACAGAAAACTCAGGTCTGCTTCCTTGAACTTGGACCAAGTGGCCCTCATGAGTTGAACTGAGCTGTCTGTACTGTTCTTTGGCTAATTAACTATTATATTCCTTCATGCTGTATATATTTATCCTATTATAGCTATATAAAATTATAAGTGTCCTGGTTTCGTTTTTCTAGAGATCCCTGTCTAACACAATCACAAATACTTGATAGAAAGACAAATGGATTTATAGACTATGACAACTTTGTAGACTGAACTCACAGGTTGAATCTAACATTTGAGAAAATACTTCATGATATGATTGGTTTTGAATAATTCATCCTTGCAAGGAGTTTAATTTTCTTGAATGTTTAGCATATTACAAGACATGGGACCTGGCTTTATGTTGTTGTTGTGTTGTAGGGGGCCTACTAGTCAGTTCCAATTTGTAGCATACATATGTAAAATAGAACAAAACATTGAATTTTGAATCTTTAAAGCACATGGTATGATCCAAAGGCTGCATCAGTGAGATCCCATGCACACACTTCATGGGGTGAACTAGACTCTTCCTCAGACATACTTGGAACCTTAGGATTTAAGTTTGAAAATACATGGTTTCTGAAGAAGCAGAAGACAGCTGTACCAAGATTGTTGAACTGTTGGTAGACAGATAAACAGGGTCTTGTTACATCAATGCACTAAATGCTGTGTAATAAGATAGACAGTATTGCAGAAAAACTGTGATGGGTATTCTGCTTCATTCTGTTTCTATTTGTTCATGTTAGGGTGTATCTCAGAGGTGTCATGTCATTGGGAGTCACACTTCTGAAATTATATCTTTTTCTGTTTGGAGATAAATGAACCCCAGGATTGATGATCCCACAGAGACAGAAAGTAGAATAAGTTGGTGGGGTGGGGGAGCAGGAAACAATGGTGTTGGTAGGGTATATAGGAGAGATTGCCAAGGAGTTCAGAATGAAAAAGAACAATTGATTGTGGTACCAAATGTACAATTATTGATGTGACTGAACTATGGAATGATAAGTGTATTAACCTGCAATTAAAATTAATTTTTGTTGACCATTAAATCCATCTAAATCTAACACTCACTGTTGGGATCTCTAGCTCTTTGTGTACTTTGAGATAGTTACATATATATATGTAAGGTTTTTGCCTGATTTGGATTAGTTTTGAAAACTTTGACCAGACACATCCAAATATTTCTGTATCCCTGGCCTTCCTTTAATAGGCGTTTAAGATGGCGTTTTCGACTGTTGTAAAAGTTACAGTTTTGGAAATGCCCAAGAGCAGTTCTACTCCAAACCACAGGTTCTCTATGAGTTAGCACTGACTCCGTGGCATTAAGTTTTTATCTCACTTTTGGTCTTTAATTGTATCTTCTACACTGTTCTACTAGAAAATAAGCAATCTGTTCAGTTCTCAAGCACTTTCTTTCTAAGCCACTGCAAGGTGAAGAGTTGTAAGATAGAGTAAAAATGAATGGCAGAAGTATTCGTCAGCATTTATCACCATCTTTAATCAATATGTTGCAATATTGATAGGGCAGTCACTATGATGCAAAGTGTGCCTTGTTTTTATGCTGCAAAATATTGACTCCCCTGGAAAGGATCAATGAATGTGATAGGAAATCAATATAGACTATGAGTGCCATCACTATGCAGGCCCAATAGGGAGGAAGGAAATCAGAAGCAGAGGCTGACAACTTTCTGACTATACTGAATGGAAAGCATGATGTGTGTGTTTCATCAGGAATCCTGGTCGTACTGTGGTTAATTGTTCAAATGTGAAACAAAAGGCCAGTAATTCATATTTACTAACTTCTCTGTAAGAAAAAGGAATCTGCTTTCATAAAGTTCCAGAGTATCTACTCTGACTCCTTAGCTGGAATATAATAAATCAAATTAACTATACGCACACACAGAGAGATTCCTGATCCCTGTTTGCTAATCTGTGCACTACAGAGGAGTTACAGATTTCACATGCTTTTTCCTCTTTTTCACAGTCTTACCTAACCAGTCACATATATTTGAGTTTGAAATAGCAATGGAAAGAGGCCTCAGAGAGTAAGTGTGTAAGATGGGTCATTTACCATGTTGGTTATCTTAGACAATTGAGCTAGTCCTGGGGAACTAATGTTTGTAAATCAAGAAGTCAAGAATACATTGGCATTAGAGCATCAATTTTGTTGAAGGGGTAGAAAAAATGGTGGAAGGTGATGAAAGATGTAATTGGGGTGCATGAAAATTATTTGCATTCCTTCATTTACAAACTTTTCTTCACACACAAGTGTTGATTCCACATATACTAATTAGATCCATACACAGTGTTCTGAAATGTCAAATCTCTGAAGGCAAACTTTAGTTTTACAAGACTGATATTAAGCACTTCTAAAGTCAGAATGAGTCAATGAGATTACATTACTCAGTTTGGGAAGCTGTGGAATTTTTTTTTTCAAAAAAGAGATGGTGAAGCATGATACATGAGCCATGGAGAAGGAGTGTGGTCAATATCCGGCAGGAGCTTCTAAACCACCTGAAGATTAGTTCAAATCCCTGGGTCAAATCCTTGAGCCATATGAAAATGCTGTTTTTCTAGATCAAAAAATGATTGAACAGCAGTATGCTTACTTCTCACTTATTGACTATCTCATTACCCAATGTTGTGAATTTATAATAGTAAAACACATCTATCTGATTATTCTGTGTATTCATTATGTATATCTAGCAATAACAACTACTGAGGTGCAAAGTGGGAGTAATGCTGGCTGTGACAGTCAATGTTGTGTGTCAACTTGGTTAGGTTCTGGATCTTAATGGCTAGGCAGTTATAGAATCATGAAAACTACCAGTTTTTTAATGACATCATTTAGCTGTACATAATATAATAGTCATCCTTCATTTTGTGATATGATGTGGTCATTCTGTTTTTACATAATGCTAATCTTTTTATATAATAACCTTGTCTTAATAATTTTATATGGCTCACCATGACATTTTACTGGAAACATCCCTTGGCAATTTCCCCTTCTAAATGTTTAAAATAATAGCTTTATTCCAGGTAAAAAAAATGCACAAAGAAATATTGGATAATGTGAGAGAGTCTGTTTCCTGAAGTGTAGGGCAGTGATGGGTTGTGAAAGGATGAAACTCAAGGACACACAGAAGACAAAGAGTAGAGTGCTTGTGGCCAAAGTGACATGTTTAGGAGCTTTCTGTAAGGCATGAGTGTTCACTGGGCAGTTTTTAGCAGTGAGTGTGGTGATCAAATATGTATTTTAAGATGCTCACTCAAGATTGCATGGAGAATGGAGTAGAATAAGCAATGTTGAAAATGGAAAAGTAGCAAGATCAGCCCTTTCTGTCATTTAGGATAGAGGGAACAGATCATTGCAAAAACCAAATGAGTTTGAGAGACATGAAGGGGGCAGAGGGACAGAACTTAGTAACTGTTGTCAGTGGAAAATAAAAGAAAAAGGATTCACCATGAACCCATGGCTCTAGCATCAACAAACAGATCGTGTAAAGCCATTTATTGCACTGGGTTCAAATGGGGAGTGAATAGGTAGGAAGCTAAGTGGATAACTTCAGTTCTGGCCAGAATTACTTGGTCCATTTCAAAGAAAGAGATGATCAGGACACACAAGAGATGAAGGGATAACACTGACCATCAATGATTTAAGTGTCTTGTACACTTTATTTGTCTAAACATTGGCCCTGAAAAGTTGATATCCTTATTACAGCTATATAGTTAAAGACTGTTAAGTAGGTATGCACTTAGACTCCAACTCAAAACTATCATATAGTTAAACAATGAGGGTTGAATCTGTCTGCGAATATACTTTATCAGTGGTGAGCCTGTGACTCAAATGGCTGCCGAAGTTTTTACTATTACAGCTTTATGCCCAATAACTGAATAGAACTTACAATTCAGATAGCTCATTAGAAGCGGTGGGGGCAGAGTGGTTGTGTTAGTCCAGATAGACTAGAGAAACAAATTCACAGACACGCATGTGGATATAAGGGGAAGGTTTATATACAAGAGGAATGGAACATTCAGAAAGCATCCCAACCCGGTCCAGCTCAAAGTCATAAGTTCGATATCAGCCCATATGCCCAATACCAGTCCGTACAGTCCCCTTCTGACTCACGAAGTCACAGGTCAGTGGGTGCAGAATCCTGGCACTGGCAGGGGTCTCCCCATGGCTCCTCACTTCCAGGGCTAAGGGTTCATCAATAGCATCCAGTGGTGGTAGAAGCAACTCAGGACTGGCAGGGGTTTCCACATGGCTTCTCGAGCTTCAGAGGTCTAGTTCCATAAGGGTAAGGCCATGTGGCTTCTCCTCAGGCTCCTCCAGATCCTCAGATGCTGCCATCTTGTCTTGTCCATAGTTCATCGTCTGGGAGACTGACTCCCAACAACTGAGGAGATGGCTTCTCATCTCCATGAGGGAAATATCATGAGATTTCCCAGAAGTCCACACAGAGGTCTCATTGGCTGCTCAATGGCTATCTCCAGATTAACAGGCTGGACTGCACCCCTACATCTCAATCATGAAATGGACATCTCAAATACATAACCTCCACAGTGGTTAAACACTCAGTTGTGAAACAAAGAGCCAGTAATTCAAATACACCCGATTCTCTGCAAGAGAAAGCTGTGGCAGACTGCTTTGGTAAAGACTTGTCACCATATAAGCATGCTGAGGCAGTTCTGCTCCATTTCATAGAAGCACTATGAGTCAGAATCAACTCAGCGGCAGTAGGTGGGGTCCTTGATTTTTCATTATGCCTAAAAACTTGTAGACAGAATTTAAAATCATGAGTGATAAGCCAACATCAGACTAGATCTCAGAACACAATGGGAAAAGGAGACTACAGTCAAATCAAGTTACCTGACCCAGATAAGTCCTATTCTGTTCTCTGAAGTGAGTCCTTAAGTAGTACAAATAGTTCACAAGCTTGGCGGCCAACTCCCAAGTTGTCTCTTCGAGTCTATTCCTAACTCTTTCAGAAGAAAGGCTTGGTGATCTAATTCTAAAAAAAAACAACCATTAAAACTCGATGGGAAAATGATTCCACTCTCATACATGTGGGGTCGGCAAGGGTGGGAATTCACTTGACAGGAACTGAAACTGGTACTGATCAGGAGAGAAAGGCAATTTCCGATTAATGACCTCTTACTTAATGTCTACTTTTTTAATAACCACCTCTATCATATTTCATCCCTAAATTGAAGGAGGAGAGGAGAGTCCGTGCTTTAATAGACTTGCTTTGGAAGAATTCTGAAAACTACAACTCACTACCTTCAAGTTGTTTCTAACTCATGGTAACAGTCTAGGACAGGGTAGAACCACCTCTGTTGGTTTCTGAGACTATAATTCTTTATAGGAATTTAAAGTCTAATGATTCTCATGGATGGGCTAGTGGTTTGGAACTGCTAGCATTGTCCTTTGCAACCTATACACCACCAGGGCTCCTCTTCCAAGCATAAAAACAAATATTATACTACTTTCTTATCCCACAACATCCAACAACACTGTCTTTCTTAGCATCTCTTAAGAGAAATGCCCATTTTAGCCAATGGGATCCATTATCTTATCAGAGAGGAGTTTAACGGATTGCATATCTAAAGCATTGCTTAACTACTTCCAAAATAGCAGCTAAACAGTCTACATAACTCAATGACTCAGAGAAGAAAGCATACATTGCATTCTCGTACTAGTTTTCCTAATTAGAAACAGATTCCTATGGCTGGAATTTATTTTCCTAAGAGCACAACCACACACAAAAAAGAGAACCATTTTGACATTCTATAGCATCCCTAGCATTTCTCAAATCTGAATTCCTAATTGGGTTAAAGGAAAAAAAAACACAACCTGGAATTTTCATGCTGGTTTTTATTCAGAATTCAAAACAGAACTCAAGACATGCATTGCATTTTTATATTGTTCCAAAACATGCATAAGCTGGTTCAAAATTCCTACAACCCCTTGAAATACTGAAAACAAAGGAAAAGCAGACGCTCGAATTACAAATTTACTGTGCAAAGAAATATTTCTCTTCTGTGGAAGACCTGGCACTATTTTTTTTAAGAGGAGCCAAGAGCTGTACGACACCTGCTCCTTCCCTCATTGAATTCAAGGGATGAGTGTATGTGCCTAAGTGCGAGCATGCTTTTCTTTGTTAATTTATTATAGAAACAGACAAATCTTTCTGGCTGTTTTTAGCTTAAAGGTAAAATAATTCTGTAATAGGAATGAGTCTAGAGGATCCACAGAGTCCATAATAACCTCATTTGTCATCAAATCAATGCCAATCCATAAAGATCCTACAGGACAGGGTAGAACTGTTCTGTGGGTTTCCAAGACTGACTCTTAATAGGAACAGAAATCCCCATCTTTCCCCAAAGGAACAGCTGAGAGTTTTGAAATATGAACCTATCCGGAGTGAACAACCCAGTGTATAACCCACTATGCTGCCAGGGTGCCTGGAATGTACAATAAAGAATTACAAGACCAATGAAATGGAACTCTGGTGACATGATGGGTTAAACATTACACTGCTAACCAGAGAGTAGGTGGTTCAAACCCAGAGGCAGCTTGGCTGGAGAAAGATGACGCTGTCTGCCCCAGGGAAGAGAAAGAGTCTTGGAAAGGCTATGAATCCCTTCTACTCTGTTCTAGAAGGTCACGAGGAGTTAGAGGTGACTCAATAGAGGCAAATTGCATCCTTACCTGTGCAGCTTGTCCTCAAGCATCTCCATGTATTTCATAGTGTTTTCCTTCACAGTTGTGTCTGCAAGACAACAATTCAACAATGGTGGAATGACAGGCAAAGGAAAAAAAATACATCACAGAACTGTAGTCCTAAAAGCCACAGGAGAGTAGTCAAGTTGCTAATGATAAGAATACCCTATTGTTTGGAAACAGACACACTGAATAGGGCAAACACTTCATATACTCTGCTGCTCAGTGGAAGGCTGATGGTTCTAACCTCCCAGAGGTGCTTCAGAAGAAAAGCCTGGTGATCTATTTCTGAAAAATCAGTGAATAAAAACCTTACACGATC
>PVJH01042276.1:0-14392 GCA_004026705.1 Nesogale talazaci
GGTCTAGTTGGTTACAACTTGTGTGTGTGTGTGAGTGTATTAAAACCAAACAGAACACTGCCTCGTCCTGCGTCATCCTCACAATTAGTGCTACATTTGAGCCCATTGTGCAGTCAGTGGAGTCAATCCGTCTCAGTGAGAGTCCTTTTCTTTTTCACCAACTAAAGCGCTTCATGAGTGAAGGGGACTATATCCTGCCGTAAGATGATGTCCTTCTCCAGGATCTGAGCCCTCCTAGTAACATGTCCAAAGTATGTGAGATGTGTACGGCCCTTGTGGAAAGCACCGTACCGCAAACTACTGGGAATAGAAGTGCCATACAATTCATCGATACCTCTGCTGGGAAAATATCCTGTAGATGTAAGGGACTTAGCGCAGATGGAAATATGCACTCCTGAGTTCATTGCAGCAATGTTCGTAATAGCAAGAAGTTAGAAACAGCCCAAATGCCCATCGGTAGATGAATGGATAACGAAACTTTGGAACATACACACAATGCATGGCTTGAATAAGATAGCAAGAGTCTCAGTAGTACTGTGGGTTAGGCATTGGGCTGCTAACCCCGAGGTCCACTGTTCAAATCCACCAGCTTCCCCCCCCCACCCCCCACCACGGCAGGAGAAAGATGAGGCAATCTGCTCCCGTAAAGATGCTACGCTAGGAATTGACACGCTAGGAATTGACATGATCGGAATTGACATGATAGGAATCGGAATAGATTTGATGCCAGTGGGTTTGGTTTTGGAGTAAGACAGCCTTGGTCTTCAAGGTAATATGTTTAATTTTTAACACTTTAAGAGTTTTTTTGCAGTAAACTTAATCCATGTAATACATAATTTGATTTCTTAACTGCTGCTTCCAAGAAAACTGGTTGCAAAGCCAACTGAAATGAAATCTTGGGCATCTTTATATTTTCTATTTTTATCTTGATGTTGCCTATTAGTCCAGTGGTGAGAATTTGCTCTGTCTTGGTGCATTCTATACTGACGGCTGTAGTCTTTGATTGGCATCAGTAAGTGCTTCAAATTCTCTTTCGTTTCAGCAAGCAAGGCGGTGTCATTTGTACATTGCAGGTTGTACAGGTTCCTGAGGAATACAATGAGATGTTCTGGAATTTCTGTCCTTTGCAACATTTTCCACAATTTGTTCTGATCCACGTGGTCCAATACCTTTGTACAGTCGATAAAATACAGGCAGACATCATTCTGGTATTCTCTGCTTTCAGTGAAGATTGACCTGATCTCAACAATGACACTCCTCACTCCACTCCTCTTCTGAATCTAGCTTTAACTTCAAGCAGTTCTCTAGTTACCATTATGAACATTTTTCATTTCATTCTGCAAAATTTTATTGGCATGTGGTACTAATATTACTATTTAATAATTTTTTCATTCTATTGGAACATCTTTCTTTGAATGGACACAAACTTGAATTTCCTCCAATTGGTTGGCCAGGTAGTTAGAATTCTTCCAATTTTATTGGCATAGATGAATGAGCACCAGCATTGCATCCATTTGTCGAAATATCTCAATTGGTTTTACATCAATTCCTAGAGCCTATCTTTCTTTCTTTTTTTTTTTTTTCCTTTTGTCAATTCCTTCAGTGTAGCTTGGACTCTGTTCAGTATGATAGGGTCTGAAATGGTTGGGTTTTAGAACAATTCTTTTTAGTACAGTGACTCCATGTATTCTTTTCATTTTCTCCTGATGCTTCCATCATTCCATTTTTGTGTCCATAAGATCTTTCAATATTTCAACTCAAGGCTTGGATTTTTTCTTCTTCAGGTCTCTAAGCTTGAGAAATACTGAGCACATTTTTCCCCTTTGATTTTCTAGCTCAGGACTTTACGTATGTATACACACACACACACACACACACACATATATATATGCTTTGTCGTCTTACGTTGCCCTTTGAAAACTTCTGTTCAGCTCTTTTACTTCATCATTTCTTCCTTCTGCTGTAGTTACTCTATATTCAAGAGGAAGTTTCAGACTGTCTTGTGAAATATTCCTTTTGGATTTCGCCCCCCCCCCTGATTTCTCCCCCAGCACTTATATTGACACATAATTTACATATATTCAGTGGTTCAGTCACCTCAAGAAGAGTCATACAATCATCACCACAATCTGTCGGAAGACAGTCTTCATTCCCGTCCTCATCATTATTAGTTCCCTATTTCTCTTCAGCTTCCTCTGCCCTATCCCCAGGGGAGCATTCATCTACTTACTGCCTCTGTAGATTTACTTATCCTAGATTTCTCACGCAGAGTAACATTAAAAAACAAATCAACTTGTAACAAACAAACAAACAAAAAGTTAACAAGAATAACAAAGTAAAATAGATAAAAAAAAAATCAAAAAGAAAGCAGAGGGGTTGCTGAACCCCGGTGGCGTAGTGGTTGTGCGCGGGACTGCAGCCCACTGGGTTGGAGGTTCAAATCCAGCAGCAAGGCTGGGCCTCCTACTCCCACCACCAGAGGGCAGTGATACCCCCTCAAAAAACAAAATAAAACAGAAAATGGAGGGGCTGAGCCCCGGTGGCGTAGTGGTTGAGTGTGGGACTGCGGCCCACTGGCTTGGTGGTTCAAATCCAGCAGCAGCTCTCCAGGAGCAAGGCTGGGCCTCCCACTCCCACCAGAGGGCAATGATGCCCCCCCCCCAAAAAAAGAAAGTGGAAATCATTAAAAAATAGAGTAAATTTAAATGGATCACAGGCAGATCGGTTGAGAGGGTGCTGTTAGCCTACTGCATCTGCAACAATCCACTTTTCTTTCTTTTTAATCCTTTAATCGGGGGCTCATACAACTCTTATCACAATCCATATGTAAGTCCATCGTTGTCAACACATTTGTACATCCATTGCCCTCATCGCTCTCATAACATTTGCGTTCTATTTAAGCCCTTGGCATCGGCTCCTCATTTTTCCCACTCCCACCTCGCTCCCCCTTCCCAACAATCCACTTTTCAATGCAGTATGGATGATTCTTCTTATTTCTCCCAATTTCATTTATTTATTTTTTATCATTTTTTATCATTTACAGGTATCATAACATTCCACAGTTCAATCACATCAAGCAGTATTGTACAATTGCTACCACCACCATCAGTTTCAAAACATTTTTTTCCTTCTTGAATTCCTTGATATCAGCTTCCTTTTATCCCCTCCCTTCCCACCCTTTCCCCTATATTAGTTTGTGTGTGTGTTTTTTACCGTATCTTACACAATTCAATATCTCCACTCACATGTAATTCTGTTGTTTGATCCCTTCGAGTGGGGTTATACAGTCATCAAGCTCTCACCTCCCTATGTCCCCTCCCTTTCCTGTTCAGCATGATTTCTTTTAATGACCTCTTGCTTTCTTCCTGTGTGTGTTGGTGACATTCCACAATTCGTTTGGTCTTTGGTTATTAGTATTCAATGCACCGAGTCTGTTCTTGTGACGTTCTTGACATCCAGGTGAAATCGATTCAATGTCACACTTTGGCTCTGGTGGGTCTGTTTCTCTTTTCTTCAGCTTCAAGGAGAACTTGGATATGAGCGACTGCTGATCTGGTTCTCAGTTGGCCGCTGGCTGTGTTCTGACCAGTGCTCCATGTTCTCTTCTCACAGACAGCATTGATTTGATCCCTGTGTGTGCCATGTGCCAAACTCACCGTCATCGGTTGAATCAGACTCGTAGCAATCCTGTAGGATAAAGAACTGCCCTGCACAACCCTCGAGAGAAACCGTATAGAATTCCCCTTCTGGGCTTCTGAGGTAATAAACCTTTGCAGGGGCAGAAACCCTCATCTTGAGAATAGGCTGGTCGGTTTGATCTACTCACCTCGTGCTTAGCAGCTAAACTCATATTCACTACACCACCATAATTCACTACTCCCACCTGTATAGTCGCTGCTCACATGGCCGAAAAAGGCATTTGAAATGAACAATTCTGCTGGTCTTATAAAATTCTGTCATATGGCTTCCCATGTTCTTTCCGTTACAAAGGCCATACATCCTGTACCCTGAATAAGGAGCCCTGGTGCTGCCCGGGGAAAGAAACAGCTGGGAGCCTGCATGGTGGCCGTTTGAAGACACTGTGCCTTCTATGGAACTGGAGGCAGTGGCTTCTGGAGACCCGGGAAACCCCTGCCCAGTCACTTCCATGCTAAGTGCTGTATAATACATGAAAATCGCAGGCTATGCCATTATTATTAGAGTACACAATGCTATATCTGTGCTTTATAGTCACAAAATTATTTTTTGCACATCATTTTATTGAAGGCTCTTACAGTTCTTACAAAAATCCATACATCAGGTGTATCAAGCATATTTGTACATATGTTGCCATCATTATTTTCTAAACATCTATTTTCTATTTGAGCCCTTGGTATCATCTCCTCCTTTTCTCCTCTCTCCCCCCACAAATGATTTTAAGAAGAGCACATTTCTCTATATCCTCAGTGTGACACAACAAGCATGATTTACACATAATGACCCAAGGCAGCAGCCTGTCAGGGGAGCAGCAAAGTGGACCCCCGGAGGCATTAATGATGCCCAGCGGCTGCTGTCCTGGGGACACTGATGACATCATCTTGAGCCCAGTCATCCTTGACTCTCTGTGTTGGAAGCTGAGGAGCAGAATTCCAGCCTTTTCCCTGCGGGAAGCTTATGTGGTTCAAGACAATTGTCTGGCTGTTCATGACTCTGCCTTCTGCCCATCAAATTAAGGTGCCAGATGTGGGGTACCTTCTGGTCCCCTTCACTCGTTAAGTTCTTTCTGCTTCCATGATAGTATTTCACATATTGTCAGTTTCCTAGTGTCTGAGTTGTGACATGTTTGTCTTTTTAATTTTTTTAAACTCTCTGAATGACTGAATTGGGTCATGACCACAAAAATCCACTTGCCTATCTGTCTGTCACCTGTGGAAAAGACTAGACACATGATTGTCCACGCAGTCTAGAGTGAAGTTGTGCTGTATCTGTAGATCTTTGGTGTCTTCTTCACCAAGTTGTATGTGTTGTTAGTGCATAGTAAACTGGTCCACATACTCTGAGTTTCAAGCAGCCTATATATTTACATTTTACATCCTCGTCCTACTTAAAAAAAAGGTTTCTCATAAAGTTGACTTTTTTCTACCTCTCCTCTTTAAATTGTCTTGTTTTTAGGAGTAAGAAGTCATATGCTTTGTTAGAAAGTCATTAGAATCCATGGAAACATTTGATTATTTCCTTGCATTATAAAATAAAACAATTTTGAAACATTTGTTCTGATCCCCAATTAGTCTTTGAATTGTTAGAAAATTTTATAAGCAAATTTGATTTTGTGAAATGGGCAACACATTTCTCAATCCCTTAGTTATTGAGTTAATTCCGAATCACAGAGACCTGGTAGGACAGAGTGGAACTGCCCCCATCAGGTTTGCAAGGCTATAAATCTTTATGAAGCACACTGCCATGTCTTTTTCTCTTGGGGTAGTAATCAAATTCCTCAGGGGAGGGAGATAAATGATGACTGTTCGTCTGTATTAAACGTCACTTCTTTGATGATTAACCTTTGCCTAATCTTTCTGGACTTTTTGTCACCATTCATAGTTTTAGCCCATATACTATTTGACAGTGGCATTGCATGTATACTAACTCAATTTTTCTAAAAGCAGTCTGTAAGCCTTTGACATTAAGGGAAAAACTCATATTTATTATTCAATATCAGACCTACTCAGACAGAATCTCTTTTGCCTTTGGGTCTGAATTTTAAACAAGCTCTTCAAATGACTTCTATGTCTACCAAAATTTGAGAACCCCAAGCCATATAATTTTTTAATTAAAATTAGCTATTACCAATATCTTATCCTCTCATTCCTAATTCCATTTCCAGTGCATCAAAATTCTTAGTACTGATGATTGAAATACTCATGGTACCCTTAATTAATGTTTCCTCTTAAAAAATCTATTAATTTCCACTATGCCTGTGCTTGTGTGTATATCTAATTGTATCCAGAAAAATCCCAGAACACAATATCAGTGGCCACCACTATCCTTATAAAATTTTTTTAAAACTCTGTTGTTGTTTGTTACCACTAATTCATTTTGTCTCTTGGCAACTGTAAGATGTCCTCATTAAGACAGAGCTGGAATCTGGCATTGGTGTTTGTTTGTTTGTTTTAATGTCGGGGGGGGGAACTATCTTTTTATTCATAATCAAATACTTATATTGCTCCTAAAAAAGTAATATTTCAGCACCTGTGAATGTTAGTGATGTGTTTCTCCTGATAAAGACATGTTTTGACCTTAATGTTGGAAAGAAAACGGAAGAGAGAAAGGGTAGTGTTTCTACCCGAAATCCAAGAGAAGATTTATACTGCTGATAAACAAATAATAAATGTCAAATCTATTGGTCTCTCTTCTCTTACCTCATCTATTTACTTTGCATGTGATATGAGTAAACTAGAATCTCATGGTCAATTTTCTGATTAAATTGGTCCTCTTTTTACACCCATGTAATTACACACATGGAAGCAGCTGTTAAGAAATCAAACAACCTATTGCCTTGGGCAAATCTGCTCAAAAGACCTCCTTCAAGCGTTCAAAAACAAAGTTGTCACTTTGAAGATGAAAATGTGCCTGGCCCATAAGAATGAGCAAATCTGTCTTGAAGGAAGTATAGCCAGGAGCAAGAATGATGAGACTTCATCCCACATATTGTGGACCTGTTATTAGGAGAGACAAGTTCTTAAAGAAGGACATCATGTTTGGTAGAGCTGAGGGTCAGAAAAATGCGGAATAACCACAATAAGATGATGTAACATGGTGGACACAACAAAGGGTTCAAATAGAGTAATGATTGTGGGCTGGGTGCAGAACAAAGCTGTGTTTCATCTTGTATATAGGGTTGATAGGCATTGTAACCAACCGGAAGACGCCTAGCTAAAACAGCAACAACATTAGTCGAACATTCAGATTACTTTCCGTATTACTGGGATGGTTAAATCATTTCATGTCAACTTGATAAATAGGTTATAAGGGTGGAGTCTAGCCTTCCAATCAGGTCACAGCCTACTTGATGCCGCCTTGTGGGTATGGGACTTCCTCTCCTCTTCCCTGGAAGAAGGAGACACTGTCTCTACTTCACATTACTGTTGACAAGTTACATTGGGCCACACTGATGGCAGCCAGAGCCCTGGGGATATGTCCACTGCCATTGGATCCACAAGACTTTGCATCCACTGGCCTGTGATCTTCCTGCATCTGACATCATTGCTCGTGCATGTGCTGTGTGAGTCTGAAGAGGCAGTCATGGGCTAATATAGAACTTATGGGCTTGAACTGGACTGGGTTGGGATGTTTTATTGATTTATAATTGCTTCTCTCACACATAAAATTCTCTCACACATATATGAATGCCTCTGGATTTGTTTCTCTAGTCAACCCAGACTAACACATTAGGATATTTGGGAGTGGAGTAATGGAGAAATAAATCATGATGATAGAGAATGGATACTTGTTGGGGTTTTTCGGCTAGCCAGAGGTCAGATGTGACCATGCAGGTTACTGGGTGGCTTTCTGGAAAGAATATGGGAAGTTATAGGAGGCAAGGGCTATATAGAGAGGTATAGCTAAAGGCATGTGTGTATCAAAATATATTAATTTATAATGAAAGTGATGGAGGCCAATGTACATATATTTATATGTGAAGTATTAAGATAGCATTGGGCCTCTACTCAAGGTCTCCTTAAACACAAGAACACTTTGTTCTAATAACTTGGGACGCTTTGATACACACCTTCCTGATAAAGTCACTGAAAACAAAATGAGTGCATAAGCAAATGTGGTGAAGAAAATGGATGGTGCCCAGCTATCAAAAGATATAGTATCTGGGGTCCTAAAGGCTTGAAGTTAAACAACCAGCCATCTAGTAGGGAAGCAAATAACCCCGCATGGAAGAAGCACGCCAGCCTGTGTGATTAGAAGGTGTCAACGGGATCAGGTATTCAAAACAGACAATTCTATTGATGTAAAAAGGGGAGTTGGAGTGGAGAACCAAAGCCCATCAGTAGACAGATGGATATCTCCCCACAGAAGGGTTACAAGAATGGACCAGGTATCAAGGTCCTGTATAGCACTGACAAAACACAAAACATTCCTCTAGTTCCTGAATGCTTCCTTCCCCCTCTGCCATGACCCAGTTCTACCTTACAAATCCGTCTAGACCTAAGTACCCACATTGGTACAGATAAGAGCTCTTGACACATGAAATTCCAGACAGATAAAACCCTCAGGGACAGTAGTGGGAATGGCACTATCATGAGGGCAGGGCAATGGTGGGAGGTGGGAGAAGAGAGAGTAATGGGAACTCATCACAAGGTTGAATATAACGAATGTGGCTGAAGGGAGAACAAGAACAGTGGAAGACACAATATAACAATAATAATAGGGCTGAGCCCCAGTGGCGTAGTGGTTGTGCGCGGGACTGCGGCCCACTGGGACGGAGGTTCAATTTCAGCAGTGGGGCTGGGCCTCCTACTACCACCACCGGAGAGCAGTGATGCCCAAAAACTAAAAACTAAAAAAAAAAAAAAACAAACCAAAAAAAACCCCAATAATAATAATATATAATTGATCAAGGAAGCATGAAGGTGGAAGGGTGGGGGAAAAAGAGGATCTGATACCAAGTGCTCAAGTAGAAAGGAAATGTTGGGCTGAGCCCTGGTGGCATAGCGGTTGTGTGCGGGACTGCGGCCCACTGGGATGGAGGTTCAATTCCAGCAGTGGCTCCACAAGAACAAAGGCTGGGCCTCCTACTCCCACCACCAGAGGGCAGTGATGTCCAAAAAACAAAAACAAAAAGTAAGGAAATGTTTTGGAATGTTGATGGCAACATATGTACAAGTGTGCTTAGTACAATTGAATGATAGATTGTTATAACATTTGTAAGAGGCCTCCCCCCAAATGACTAACTCAATAAGCAAAAAAGAATTACAGTGTGGGAAACCCAAAGGGCCAGTTTTACCCAGTCCTAAAGGGTCGTGGTAAATCCGTATCTACCCAGTCGTAGTGATTATGGTTTTGTGTTATGCTGTTTTCCCATGTTCTAGGAAGACTTGATGTTGTAGAGAGTTTATGTTTCATGTCAATGTTGCTGTTGTTAGGTTCCACCAAGTTGGTTTCTGCATAAAATCAGAATAAAGTACTTACTGTCTGGTTCTGCCAAAAAAGAAAAAGTTTTGATCATTTCCATTGGTTAATCCTGTGAAAGGTGAAAATGAATCTGATTAATGTATACCTTGAGCTCAGAGATGAAATCCCCTCTTGAATTTCTCAGGAACCATGCTGCTTAGTGAAAATTACTGATAGCAGGTCAAAAATGGCTTCCCCGGCTTGATGTAGTCAGAGGCGATATTTCATAGCAATAGAATGGTTTAGCGAACCCTGTCAATCAGACCTGATCAATCAGGTCACAGCCTAACTGATGCCTTCTTGTGAGCAATCAATTCCTATGATAATTCTGGGACTTGCTCTCTTCCTTCCTGGAGATGGGAAACACACTGTCTCTGCTTCATATTGCTGTTGACAAGTCACAAGGAGCCACACTGATGGCAGCCAGAACTCTGGAGACACATAAACCACCATTAGACCTACAAGACTTTTCACCCACTGGCCTACGATTTGGCATCATTGCCTCACTGTGCAAGTCTGAAGTGGAATTCATTGGCTAATAACAGATTTATGGGCTAATATTGAATTTTTAAATTTGATTTGGACTGGGATCTTTATTTTTATTTATTTTGTTTGTTTTTTGGGCATCACTGCCCTCTGGTGGGAGTGGGAGGCCCAGCCTTGCTCCTGGAGAGCTGCTGCTGCATTTGAACTGCCAAGTCAGTGGGCTGCAGTCCCGCACTCAACTATTATGCCACCGGGGCTCAGCCCACTGGGATCTTTATTGATGAATAATTGCTTCTTGATATAAAGTTCTCTTACATATATCTGAACATCTTTGTATTTGTTTCGCTAGTCAATCGAGGTCAACTCAATTACTAACTTATTGTTACATAGAAAGTGATTCCAAATGTAGTAGCTTAAAGCAATAAATGTGTACCATCTCAAACTTTCTGCAGGTCAAGAATCCAGGAAACCATTTGGTTTGTGGATCTGACTCGGTACCTCTCATCGGGCTGCAATCAAAATGGTGGTCTCCCAAGGACTTCACTGTGGCTGAAGGAACATGAGGATTTACATCCATGCCTGGCAAGTTAGTGCTAGTGGCTGGCAGGAGCCTCCGTTTCTGCACACATGGACCAACCCATAGGACTGTTTGAGTGCTTTGAAAAAGAACAGTGTCCTCTGTCATCTCGTCATCATTTTTGCAATCTCTGAATTGTCATACTCATTCGCTCACTCTCTCACTCACTGCCATTGAGTCCATTACAAGTCTTATCCATCCTGTAGGATTGAGTACAACTGCCCTTGTGGGTTTCCAAAACTGTAACTCATTATGGGCAAGACAGCTTCATCTTTCTCCCATTTGTCATACAGGTCACTCCTTTTCAATGTGAGAAAGACATGAATAGCAAGAGGTGAGATCCTCAGGAGGCCATCTTTGAAGCGTACAACCACAACCACACCTTCTAATTCACCAGCCTTGCCCCCATTTTCCTTCTCTACACAGCACTAAGTACCAACCTTTTCCAGCTCATCACAACACACACACACACACACACACACACACACTTTGCTCTCCTCTGAACCCTCTACCCCAGCAATGAAAGAATCAGAAGAGAAATAAAGTGTCCTTGGTGAGATAGTTAATGTTTATGGTGCCAATCTGGCTGATTAACACATGTAGGGTTAATTGAAATGTGGAGAGATAAATGGCTCAGTGAGGCTTGCCTTTATAGTTTGTGGGTCTTTTGCTTTCTGATGGTCAGATCAATGCAGCCCTGGGTGTTGGAGCAGTTGTGTGGAGACCCCTGCTGTGGGAACAGGACCTGCATGCAGGGAAGTGAGGGCGATGGAGCCAATTTCAATCATACACACAGACTCCGGAGACCTGGCTCAACGACCCAGATCTAACTTTATGACAGTTTTTGCAAGGCTCATATAGGTTTCATTGACCAATCAGATCATACTTCCCGGTCCCCAAACATATCCTTATATAGTCATGGGTTTGCAGTATGAAAAACAATTGGCCCACTCTGTGGGCTATGTAAATGAGGTGTAGCTGGCCGAGCCAACTGTCCAATCACATTGCAGGATTTTACTATCCAATTATTACAGCATCTTAGCTGTTACTAGGGGGAAGTTAGAATTATTCTGAGAGGTTTAAAGCAGAAGGCTGTCAGATGAACTGGCCTGTACAGGTTCCAGTTACCTACGGGCATGGATACCCAGTGGCTTCAAGAATGCTCCAGGAGTCGCAGCAACATCCTGAGCTTTCTATGCCTCTTTCCCAGATCCACAGGTCCTGCCAAGAACGCCCCCACACCCTGCCAGTGCTGCGATGCATACACACTCACTGATTCGCCTTTCTTCCTGCAGCCAGCATCATCCATGTGTTTGTGAGATGGAGGAGGACTTTGTAGACTGGTGTTGGACATATGGGCTAATGTTACACTTGTGGGCTTGGGCAGCAGTGGGTTGGGATTTTTTTTTTTTTGATGTGCACTTACCCTTCATATAAAACTCTCTCTTGGAGATAGACGTTTCTGTGGATGTTTTTGTAATGCACCCAGACTGACACAACTGGGTTGCAAGAGAAAAGGGATCTTTTAGAAGTCTGTGAAGTAGCTTTGAAAAGTTGCCTCAATTCTTTCATTGTCCGTTTCTTGGTCTGAAATACTTTTTGGTCATTTTTTTACTTTTGCCAGCACCTACACTAGAAAGCTCTTTGGGATATCAAAAAAGTCAAGCCAGAAGTTACCTCTTCTTCCCGTTCTCTTTCTTTCTTCTGCCTGTGCAAAATGCAGATGGCAGAAGGAAAAGGAAAATTGTTTTGTTCTCCAAAGAAATGTGGATTAGATATGAAAATGCCACAGGATACAACTGAGTTGGCATAAGTACTATCCTGGGGTTTCTTAGACATTTTGTGATACACATGCTACTGGTTATGACTAATTTTCTTGGAATGGTTTTGGAATTGCAGGGGCAGGGAGGTTAGGATTATGGTATTATCTATTTATGAAGTAGATAAAAAGGATATCTGTGATTTCTCCTCAACCCTGGGCACCTAGGCTTTTACTTCTGCTAGAAACCAATATCACCAAAGTCACACTCAGTGGATGCAGACTCATAAGGATCA
Source organism: Nesogale talazaci (assembly GCA_004026705.1). NCBI lineage: Eukaryota > Metazoa > Chordata > Mammalia > Afrosoricida > Tenrecidae > Nesogale > Nesogale talazaci. The sequence continues at coordinate 12,278 of PVJH01042276.1, forward strand.
TAGAAGACAGAGTAGACCTGCCCCTGTGGATTTCCTAGACTGTAACTGTTAACTGGAGTAGAACAGCTCCTCTTTCTCTGAGGAGGGACTGGTGGTTTCCAACCACTAACCTCTTAGATTACAGCCCAACTCCCAACCACTACTCCCCAGGGACCCTAGAAATGAGTATGAATATAGAAACAAGATATAGAAACAAAACCAACACAGGACCACAGCTCTAAATACCTGAGAGCTTTGACTCCAGGGTCCTTACTGTGGTTGGTGACATTTTGCTTCTTTTACACAGAGTAAGAGTTACTCCCCAAAATAACAGCAACCATACAACGTTAAATGCCCCCATTACTCCTGCTTCCTTTAACCAAATATTCAAGAATAACCTGTTAAGGCACTATGGCTAGGAGGAGAGGAAGAAATGGGATAATAGAAGCATGCTTGTTATTTTCTGTAGGCTGCAGCAACTACCTGAGGGAGGCGAGAATGTGGAGAGGAGAGACGAGCAGGGAGAATTCTGGTGGTGGAATTCTTGCCTTCCATCTAGAGGCTCAGGTTCAATTCCTGGGTAATCCAGCTTATGTGCAGCCATCCCCGTTAATGGGGCTAAGATTCCCATCATGCTGAACAGCTTCCAGCCAAGCTTCCAGACCAAGACAGACAAGGTGGGAGGCCTGCTGATCTAGTCCACCATGTGGTGACAACCATTTGAAGCACAGGGGTCCAAACTGCAGCCAGCATGGTGACGGAGAAAGGCCGGTAGCCTTTTGTTCCATTGTGCCTGGGGTCACCAGGAGTCGGAATGAACTAACTGAAGGCCGCTCAGTGGCACAGCCACACCATGGCGGTGCCTTTTGGAAGCCCGCGTTCCTTCTCTGTGACCAGGAGCCCCGGCAGCACAGTGGTTAGGAGTCGGGCTGCTAACCACAACACCAAGTGTGCAGTTTGAACTCCCCAGCCCCTCTGCTGGAGAAAGAGGAGGCTTTCAACTCCCATTTCTAGTCTCAGGCACCCACAGAGGCAGTTTTAACTTGACTTACAAGGCTGCTATGAGTTAGAATCAACTTTGAGTTAGATGTTTGCTTGTTTTTTGAATGACTTTTTTGGGGGGTGCCCCCCAAATTGGAATTTTTCCCAAAGTTCTATATTTAAATTTTTAAAAATAATTTTATTGGGGGCTCTTACAGCTACTACAACGTTCAGTACATCATTTTTTTTTCGGGGGTGGGGGGCGGGGAGGGCATCACTGCCCTCAGGTGGTGGGAGTAGGAGGCCCAGCCTTTGCTCTGTGGAGCTGGAATCAAACCTCCATCCCAGTGGGCCGCAGTCCCGCGCACAACCACTACGCCACCGGGGCTCAGCCCTCAGTACATCATTTGTATCAAGCACATTTGCATACATGTTGCCACATACATTTCCGAACATTTTCCACTTGAACCCTTGGAACAAGCTCCTCTTTAAAAACAAAAAACAAACCAAAAAAAGCCTCTCCTTTCCCCTCCCCCCCTTTTTTTTAATGAATCATTTTACTGGGGGGCCCATACAACTCCCATCACAATCCCTAACAACATCATTTGTATGCAGGCCAGTTTTACACACCCATTGCCATCATCACTCTCAAAACATTCTCCCTCCCTCCAGGCCCCCAGTATCAGCTCCCTATATTACCCTTCCTCCCCCCCTTCCCCTTGAACCCTTAGTAATTTACAAATTATTTTTTTCATCCTGTACACTGTACAATGTGTCCCAACACTCACTTTCCTGTTGTCCATGCCCCAGAGAGGAGATGTAGATCCCTGAAGTTGGTTCTCCCTTTCTATTCCTCCATCCCTCCACCCTCCTGGTATTACCACTCCTATTACTAGTCTTGATGGATCATCTAGCCTAAGTTTCCCATGTTTCCAACTTCACTGTACATCTCCCGATCTAGCTGGATTTATGTGGTAGAATTGGGGTCATGATAGTGGGTGGGAGGCAGCATGGGAACTAGAGGAAGGTTGCATATTTCATAGCTCCTACCCTGTATCTTAACTGACTCATCTCCTCCTTGTAACCCCTCTGCAAAAGGATGTCACCTCACCTATTGATGGGCTTTGGGTCCCCAATCTGTACTCCCCCTCATTA
>PVJH01042277.1:0-14411 GCA_004026705.1 Nesogale talazaci
CACAGGTGTTTTACCTTAGTATATCCCATTTGTCTATTTGAGCCTCCTCTGAAGCTATTTCCCTATTTCTGTTAGCCTATGTAGTCCCTATGCCAGTGTTCTCAGATTGTTCCCAATTCCCTCATTGATGGCCCTAATAGTTTGGGGTTTTACTTCAACGTCTGTAATCCACCTTGAATTTATTCTAGTTCATGGAGGGAGGTAAGGGTCTTGCTTCATTTTTCTACAGGTAGATATCCATTTTTTCCAGGACCACTTATTGAAAAGGGCAACTGTTTCCCATTTGATACTTTTGGGGCCCTTATCAAAGATCAGTTGTCTGTATGCTTACTCTTTCACTTTAACACCTTGCACAAACCCAAAGTTTCTTTCTCCTGAGAAACAAAACAAAAACATCTCAAACTTACACTATCAAGACCATTCTGACTCATAGTGACCTACAGGATAGGATGGAATTGCCCTTGTGCGTTTCTGAGATTATAATTTATTATGGTAGTAGAAAATCTAACCTTTCTCCAGGGAAGTGGGTGGCATTTTCAAACTGCCGCCCTGTTGCTAACGTACTATGACACCTGGGCTGCGGAGAAATTGAACAATTGAGCACCTCCTCACAGTATCGGTCAAGAATATCCAGCTGGCCACGAAATAGAAAATGAGCCCATCAGGGAACAAGTCCAACCATGTTCCCACAATTTCTAGTCACCTTCTTACTACTTCAATAATGGGCACCAAGGAATCAGCAAAGATCCAAGAGAAGCCAATAATCTGTTCAAAAGAGAGCAAATTTACACCAATAAATAGATACTGAAATGGACAGAAAAAGAAAACTTAAAAACAAAATTCTCAAATAGTTAAGAAGAAACATCGAAGATGTAGCTACCAAAAAGGGGGATAAAAAGACCCACAAAGAACAGAAATGACAGCAGAAAATTATTAAGGGATTAAAAGATATTTACAAAGAAATCTCCTCTGAAAAAGAAAAAAAAAACAAACCGTAGCACTGAAGGAATGAACAACTGGAGGTAAATGATAAGAATATTAAAATCTCTATCAAGCAAACCCGCATAGTTTGCTGATTAGAATTATAGGAAGACAGTGAAAGATGCGATGCAGAGGGAATGTTTCGGCTTGTGTTCCCTCGTAGAGATGTATTTGAGCCCATGCTGCTTAATAACTGTATGGTTGTAGAGCAGTGAGACAAGAAAGGAGAGAAAGTGAATAAAATGTGTGCTGTCAGGGCAATTACTACGGAAGGCATCTAGGGTATACTCTTGCAGGAGTCTGGAAGAAGAGGCATGACAGTTATTAAGAAAAAGGGTGGGAGAGCTGAAGTATCCAGCTACCACTCTTCTTTGACTGCTGTCGGACTTCTTCCTGCTGTATTTGGCTTGCTCATGTGTTTTCATGGCCAACGGGAAAAGAAAAGATTGTTTGTGCAGAGTCACAGATGTTCATAATAAGTAGCCTTTTACATGAATGGAGAAATGCTGAGGGCATCTAGACAGGGAAATGTCAGCATCTGTTTCAAAAATTATATAAGAATATAACAAGGACATTTTCAAAGACTTGAGAATATGACTCCCTAGAGTCAAAGAGCCTACTAAGTCCATCTCACAATGATATATGTTACTGTATATCATCATGAAATTTCAGAATATGGGGGATAGAGTAAAGAACATAATATCCCCCAAATAGGATAGGGAGAACTTCGCTTTAAAAAGATCAGTGATCTAAATAGCACAAGAGATCCCAATAACATTGATATCTTAGAGCATGAAAGAGTGGTTTCAAAATTCTAAAGGAAAATTCTTTTCTTTTTTTTTACCATACATTATTTATTCTTTCATTTGTTGATGAACATTTGGGTTATTTCACTTGTTGGTTATTATGGATGATGCTTCAATGAACATTTATGTACAAATAAAAAATCTTTATAGTTACTTTGCTTAAATCAGATGCAATAATATCAATACATTGCATTCATTTGATAGCATTTTTAAGTTTCTGTTAATCTGTAACAGTCTCCCCCTCACCTTTTTTCACATCAGTGATGTGTTTGGGGTCAATTAGGTCACATTTCTGATCATCCACATTTCAGGTTTAATGGACTTCTTCCTTGTGGTGGTACTTGTAGAGGGCCACTCCTTAAACTATTGGTTCTATTTAAGAAATTTATGAAATCTTTCATTTCCCAAGAAGGGTGTTTCATAAATGGTGCACACATATTTTGGTCAGCTAAAGTGTAGTCAGTAGACTAGCTACTTTGAGTTCATCAAGGAGTTTATTAGAAAGTAGACTCTGAAGTTTAACACAGACTCATGGAATTAGAATCTACATTTCAACAAGGTACTTTGGTTATTTGAACACAGATTAAGGGATTAAGAAGCCCTATTATGATAATTTCAACTGAATTGCAACAATATCTACTTGCCCAATTTTAGAGATGTCAGTCAGCAGTTTTCTTCTATTATAAAGTTCCTCATTAACTTTTTCTGCAACAATTTTATTGGCACATAACTTACATATTATATAAGTCAATAGTTCAATTACTCAATCATTTGAAGAAGAACTGTGCAATTACTAACCCTTCAGTTTTGGAACATCACCCTCTCACCACTACCACCATAGTTAAATCAACTTTAAAATGAGTTGTGCCTTCATAGTAAGTTCTAAATGCTACCCCTCAACTCTCACCTTCATTGCTTACTCCTGAAATCCCCTTTCTGTATCACCCCGCTTCTCTACAGCCCCTATAGTTCTTTGTATCAGTTATCACTATACATCCACTTTACCTGTGATTCACAAATTGTGAACGCCAACAGAAACAATCAAAAACAAAAAAGGAATAAGGTAAGGAGAAACTAATATAAAGATAAAAATACAAATAATGGGTAAGAAAGAAAATATCTCCATGAATATTTAAAATGCTAGGGAAGAAATGTTTGCCATGAAACAAGTAAGATACACTTGCACCTAGAACAAATTCAGGTTGACTCTATAGGAAGGTCCACTGGCCAAGTATCAAGTTCAATTCAGTTGGGAAAATTTATTTTCAATATAGAATTCTATACCCTAAAAACTATCTAGACTAGGGAGAGAGATGACTTTGTCTTTCCCTAAAGAGTGACAGCTACAGAAACCTGCAGGTGAAGTTCTACCCTGTCCTAGAGGGTCACCAGGAGTCCGCATCGACTTCATGGCAATGAGTTTGAGTCAAAACTACCCAGCAAATGGGAAGATATGAAACACGTGGTTATTTTTACCAGGTTTTTATATTTCAAAATAACTCTCAGACACAGTTTCTTTCAAATTTTATCAAAATGTGAGAACAAGTGAAAATGAAGGAAGAGGATCAAGAAAAGAGAAGATTTGACCCAGATGAAGGGAATTCTTTAAAAGGTAGCTAACAGAAAACCCAAGCTTCATTTGTGTTGGAGAGATTTTGGTTCAGATGGTTTCAGGAGCACAGTGGGCCCAAGGACACAGGTCTTCAGGAAACTATTGAAATCAAGAGACTAAAAGTTTAATTGTTGGGTAGATGTGGGGAGATTGATGTATTGAGAAGCATTTTGAAGGGTTCTTGAAAGGTTTGGAATGAGTTTATTGATATACCTAAAACATGGCAGGAGACAAAAAAGAGACAATTTTAACTTCAGATTAAAATAATTAAATGTAATTATGGCATACCACTTGACTGAACAGTGAGAAATATTTACATAGTCAGAATAATAAAAGCATTGATGTGTAGTTAATAAAAAATTGTGATATAATTATACTGAAAGAGATAGCAAGGCAAATGAAGTCTAATAGACCTAAAATGTTCACCATTCTGAAGAAGAAATTGGTAGACAATGTCAGAACTTGAGAAAAAGTTGTATAGGCACATTTTTAGGGAAATAGAGTAGCCAAAATAAACAGCTAGAGTGGCTTTCCGTGATTGTCCCTAGAGTGATCAAGAAATAAGAGATGAATGTGTCATGGTGGAGGTTATGGATGTGTCTTAATACTTTGGAGTTTTGATTTCATCCCAGATTTCTACAACTCACTTTCTAATATTTTTATCTGCTTTAATTTCCTTCTTTATTGTATGGCACACACCCTATAGATATCCCTTTCACTTACCAGTTTGACCTAATATTTTCGTTATGTATAATAAAATCCAGGCTAGATCTGCTCATGTACCATAAGTTTACTGATATGCTGACATCCTATCCAGCTTTACTTCCCATCACCTCAGTCACCCTACACTTCTTGCTTCCCCCTTACTTTACTCTCTACCTGTTCTTTCTGTCCTACATAGCATGCTTATTTCATTTTTAATCACTTTGTTGATTTTTGCAGTTCAAACCCATTGACTGCTTCATTTGAGAAAGATGAGGCTGCTTGCTTTCATACAGATTTACAACCTCAGAAAATTTAAATAGAATAATTCTTGCTTCTATTCAACTCTATTATCTGTTTCCATCCTTGTTTTAGGTGGCTGCCCCTCAGTTGCACAACTCTGTGAAAGCGCTTAAAACATCTTAAACAAGGGTATTTAAAAGCTGAAGTTGCATAAATCATTTCTCTCTCCTCCAAAATCAAAGTGGCAGTTCAAACTCCCAGCTAGGCCATTTGAGCTAAAGAATTCAACTTTTTGACCATATAGAACAAAGATAAAATGTGATGGCCATGGTGTTTCCGCTGTTACTATATGAAGCAAAACAAACAAAAACAGATCCCTAAATATAGTGTCTTAAAAATGCATGCTCTTATGAAACTGAAATTTGGGCAGGACTTGGTGAGTAGGGCTTGTCATTGTTTTATGTAATGTCAACTGAGGACTCTCCTGTGGTTTTGTTGAACGGGGAATCACGTAGAGCTAGACCATGATGATGGTTTCATCCATATAGCTGTGCCTCAGTTGTGATATTTGGAATGGCTTGGCCATGTGGCTAGAGCCCTGCAGGTATAGTGGTTATGCGGTGCGAGAAAGATGGGGCGTTCTCCTAAATCACAGTCTCACAAATCCACAGGAACAGTTCTACCCTGTCCTGTAGGGTTCTATGGGTTGCTATTGATTCAATGGCAGGGAGTTTGCTTATTTGGTTTTAGGGCTTCAGGCTCTCTCCACAGGATCACTCCTCTTCTAGCACCACCTCCAATTTGCTTTTATATTGGATCTCATCATTTAATGCTATCCTATGGAATTTGTTATATGAGACCTGCATCCTAAACGTCCAATACCAAAACTAAGATTCTTAAAGGGTCAGTGCAGGATTCACAAGGTCACTTGTATCATAGTCCATTGCAACAACTCACAGAGCACTGGTTTAGGAGTGGGACAAGAGCTTCTACTTCTTGGTGGGGTTGTCATGTGCATGCAAGGACAGGAGAAAATGTTGGTCGTTGTTGCATGCAAACTACTAAAATGAATCATTCAATTAAGAGTTGTTAAACCAGAAAAACCTAATCTTAAATTTTTAATGGAAAACTTTTAATGTGTAGATTAAATCATCCTTGGATGAGTCAGGAAAAGTAGACTGGGAATAGATAGCCAGAGGGTGGGACACACAAATGGTTTTGCACGAGTTATTTTCACTTTAAAGATAAAAATGAATGAATGAATCATTATATTTGAATGTCATGCTCAGACATGGAACTGATGTCTTTTTTTACAAATTATAAAGGGATAAGTTGTTTTTGTAGAAAAGTAATGGAGAGAGAAGAACTTGATTGACTATAATAGCAGAAACTTTTTATGAAAAATTATCTAGATGATATTTCTAATAATATTAACTGTTCTGGACTGAAATTTAAAATAATGTCCATGTTTAAAATAATCCATTATATGTAGTCATTCTGTCTTCGGATATATTTTTGCACATGAATGCTTTAGAAAATCTGGAACTTTAACAGAATAATGAATGGATATACCTGCATTTTAGACATGTCCATTATACTAATTAAAATCTAGTGTGACCACAGCTTTTTAATTACTTTCCATCATTGCTGGAGTCAATGAAGCTAGCTTTATTACCCACTATAATGCTGCAATTGTAATAAATCTTCATAAGATCTGAAAAGAGTTTCCAATTCTGAGATTCCAGCAACAGATTTGCTGTCTAGCTTTGCTCAGAACAGAATATGTAATATAGCTTTATTTGCTTGTTACTTGAAGTGACACACAATGCAAATCAAACTAAACCAAACCGGGCTCTGTCCTGTATCCTTTTCTTGTATTTTTAGTTCTTTATTAGTAATACCACTTAGGACAAAGGCATCAAGACAATGCCATGGCTTAAAAGATCCAAAGAAGACATCTGAAATCTTGAGCTGTAACCACCATCAGTGTGGTGCAAGTGCTCCTCCAGAAAGCCATTGATGGATGGTCAAGACCCTATAAATTCTCCATAGAAGAAAAAAAGTCCTGCCAGTCTGCTCCTATAAAAATATGAACCTGGGGGCTGAGCCCTGGTGGCGTAGTGGTTGTGTACGGGACTGCGGCCCACTAGGACAGAGGTTCAATTCCAGCAGTGGGGCTGGGCCTCCTACTCCCACCACTGGAGTGCAGTGATGCCCCCCCTCCCCCCAAAAAAATGAGCCTGGGAAGCCCTATGGATCACTAGTACTCTGTTGCCTGCAGTTGTGGATGAGTGGGAAATTCACAAGACACTCTTTAAGAACAATATCCAGGTTATGCCACTTAGTTGAGATTCATGATCCTTAGCTAAATTCCTTAAACCCATTGATCTTTGATTTTCCAGTTCTACAAATGTAGGAGTTCAACATTTCTCATTTCTTCACAGATGAGAAAGGGGAAAGAGCATAAACCCCTAAGCATATATAGCAAAGGAACTGATTAGTAGATAAATGAGATAATAAGTCACAAGCAACCGAAGAAAGGGTTTGGGCATTCATTTATTTAATAGTAAGTATATCCTTGGCACTGCACTTAGGACTAGAGATTGCTTAAGATCTTATAATGCCCTCAACATCATGGATTTTATGGTCTAACAAAAGGGACATATATATATAAAACAAGAAAAATATCCCTGCCATAATTCTATGCAGCACAGCAACAGGACAATAGGAAAGCAAGAGAGTTAATTTTGTAATCTTTATTGTATGACAAATTAAACCTACAGGATGGGATGGAATCAGACTAGCAGATAAAGGGGTACCTGAGAAGGGCCAAAGCAAAAAGGAATTCAAAACAGACAGTTGTGGGGAAGGTGTTGTGATGGATTGAACTGTGTTCCAGAAATATCTGTTGAAGTCCTTACCTCTATACCAGTGAGTGCAATCTTATTTGGGGAAATACGGTTTTTTTTCACAGATGGCTTTTTTATTTCCTTTCTTTTTTTTAAAAATTTCTTGCACATCACTACCCTGGTGGGAGTAGGAAGCCCAGCCTTGCCCCTGGAGAGCTGCTGCTGGTTTTGAACGGTCAACCCTGTGGGCCGCAGTCCAACACACAACCACTGAGCCATCAGGACTCAGCTGTTCACAGATGTTTTGGGCTAAATTAGCAAGTTCATAGGTGGACACAGAAGAGGTGAACAAGTCATATAACCAGTGTCAATGATCATTGCTGTGTTGCCACGCTTACTCACGCCATGCCAGTGATAGGCTGCAGAAGTAGCTTTCCTCTCCTCCCAAATATTCTTATCTAACTTGTCAGGTCTATCCATATACTATAGATGGAAATGTCAGATACAGTTTTGGGGGCTTCAGTGTTGCACTACTCCATTTGTGAAGAAGGTGAATGGTGGGCCTTCTTCTTCCTGCTTTCTTTTACCATGTATCAGATTCCATTGACACTTGAGAAATGGCACAATTGGTACTTAGTTGAATGGCTTCTAGTGAGATCTGCTGAGCAACAATTTAAAAAAACAGAGCGAAGCAGAATAAACTTGAACCGTGCTTGATCCATTTGATCAGCTGAGTTTTCATATTGAGGTGTTGAATACTTATAAAATTTGTCTACCTGAGACCAATTTCAGCCTTCACTATGAATTACAACACAATGTACAGAATACCCAAATCCTCACAACTGGACCAATAAATGACATCATGAATTTGTCAAGGACTTCATTTTGCTTGAAACCACAATCAATGCTCATGGAAGCAGCAGTCAGACATCAAATTATGCATAGCATTGGGTAAATCTGCTGCACAAGACCTCTGTAGAGTGTTAAAAAGCATAGGTGTTGTGTTAGGACTAAGGTACACTTGACCCAAATCATGGTATTTTCAATTGCCTCACATGCATGTGAAAATTAGACATTGAATAAGGAGGATCCAAGAACAACTAATGCATTTAAATTATGGTGTGGGCAAAGAATATTAAAAATGCCATGGATTATCAAAAGAACCCAAACACCCTTCTTGTAAGAAGGACAACCAGAATGCCCCTGAGAGGAAACGATGATGAGAGTTTGTCTTACATATTTTGAACATGTTCCCAGGAGAGGCCAGTCCCTGGAGAAGAATACTGTGATTAGTAAAGTAGAGGAGCAACAAAAAAGAAGTCCCTTCAGGAGATGGGTTGACACAGTGGCTGTAACAGTGGGTTGAAGCCTAAGAACAAGGGTGCGGCTGAAGGGGACCAAGTAGTGTTTGCTGATGCTATGGTAGTCCATAGCACTACCTGCAAAGAGGTACTGTGAGTTGGGATGATTGCAATGGTACCTAACAGCAACGGCTCTGGGGAAAGATTATCTGTGTTCGTTTTGGGAAGCCTTTGTCTCTTTTCAACACCTACAGGCTCTGCATACTTTGAAGATCTTCCTGTGTCTTGGCATTGATTTCTCCCTGGTTTTAAGAGGGAAAGTTCTTCGCACAAGGCCTTAGGCTCAAATATTTGCTGAAATCAGCCCCAAGGTACCCTTCAGTTTAACAATATACAATACAAGATAGTATCTATGACGAATGGACTCTATTGGCTAACCAATGATAGTAGGCCAAACAAAACATTTATAGAAAGCAAAAGTGAGGAGGCAAGTATGGTCAGGAAAACTGGATGGAAAAGGTAGAAATGGTGAGACTGCTGACATTTTGCAAGGACATATTCCAATGCTACAGAAAAAATTGAATGAATTATTGGATGAGAATTTAATTTTCCACAGACTTGCATCTAGAATGCACAAAAAATATTTTAAGAAAACAAGTTATGTGAAAGTTGGTTTCTATGGTGAAGGAGGGACTCTGACCTGGCAGGACCCAGTGATGGAGGGATGAAATCCAGAAGTCTAATCTATAACATTTTATAAATATTTCCTTCTATAGATCAAACATGAGAAATTGTCTATCCCCAAGCAGACATTGGGTATCTTAAAGTCAGTAGTATTCCTCAAGCATCCTCAGGTCAGATCGAGTTCTAACTTTACCATGTTGCCCTGGTGACTACAGGGAGGCCACATCTATTAGAGATGAGGACATGGTTGAGGGAAGGAGAAAAAGAAGAGTTGATTCTTGCAGGCTCTGGAAAGTAGGAGGCCTGGTGTTGCAATAATTAAACCCTTATCTGCCAATGAAATGTTAGTGGATTGAACCTGCCCAGTGGCTCCATGGAGGAAAGGCCTGGATCACTGCCTCTGTAATGATCACAGTCTAGAAAACCCCATGAGGCAGGTCTGTTCTTTCATCTGGGCTCACTAACTGTTGAAAGTCATTCAATAGCTCCTAGTTCCAGCGACACAGAGAGAACTGATAGGTAAGCAGGCATGTAAAGTCGATGAAAGTCTATTGCATTTAGAGACAAGCAAACGCTGCAATTAAAAAAAAAACAGAAAGAACAGAGCAACACAAACAAAATTTATTTGAATTTTGAATCACTCCGCCCTTATGTGATTTCCCATTCACAATGCCCTTTATTTCACACAAAATCCTCATCTGTTTTACAAATATTTAATGACCCACCTATTCCATACCTTGCCCTGTGTCTCACCATAGTCAGAGTGATGGGAATGTGTAGGGGGAGGAAATGGATTCTCACAGATGTGGCATGATTTGCTAATTAGTGTTAGAAGAGGAAGTCCAATCCCACTGCTTTATTTTTATCTTCAGTGTCATTTCTAGTGTTTTGGGAGCTATAAGAAATGGAGTGCAGTAGACTCTTGGAATTAATCTATCACTCCTGTTTTTACTACATTGAATATTAATAAACAGCCTGAAACTTTATGACATGTAGTGTGTGCTTACATACTTTAATTTTGTTAAGCACAAATTAAAATTGCTGCACGGCTGCCATGTGGGAGTGTGTATTCTGGACATCTGCTGTTGGTGCCTGCCTGGCACCTCCTTTCCATCCTGTGTACTTTGTGAGATTGTGCCTCATCTTTGTGGGACTGTCAGTCAAGGAACCTGATCCTCCTCTGAGGAGAGTCAGAGTTTGTGGTCTAAGGTTAATCACCCAGGCTCTTGCTTGTAGAGATTTGCATCTCTTGAAATAAGAGATACAAGGTCTGAAGAACAGGCCTTGCCAATTTTCTCCCATAAAAGGCCAGATGAAATACACCTTTGTATTGTGAGCTGTAAGGTTCATTGTCTCAACTAGTTGACTCTGTCCTTGTAAAAGGAAAGCAGCCACAGACAACATGGAAACAAAGAGGTTTGATTATTTTCAATAAAACATTATTTATTGTGGGGGTCCTGTGCTTATGTTAATTTCATGATTGAGATGTAGGTGTGGAGCCTGTTCATCTGGAGATAGCCATTGAGTAGCCAATGAGGCCTCTGTGTGGGCATGGCTTTCTCCTGAGAATTCTGGGAAATCTCATGACATTTCCCTCATGGAGATGAGAAACTCTCTCCCGAGTTGTTGGAATTTAGTCTCAGAGACAACGAACTACAGACAAGACAAGATGGCAGCATCCGAGGAGCTGGACAAGCCAGAGGAGAAGTCACATAGCCTTACCCTGATGGAACCAGACCCCTGAAGCTGGAGAAGCCATGTGGAGATCCCTACCAGTGATGAGTTGCTTCTACCACCACTGGATGCTGTTGATGGACCCTGAGCCCTGGAAACGAGAAGCCATGGGGAGACCCCTGACAACGCCAGGATTCTGCACCTACTGTCCTGTGACTTTGTGAGTCCAAAGGAGCTTTTATAGACTGGTATCAGGGATATGGGCTACTATTGAACTTATGACTTTGAACTGGACTGGGATGGGATGCTTTCTCAATGTCTCATATCCATATACATGTCTTTGAATTTGTTCCTCTAGTCTACCTGGACTACCACATTTATTAAAGCAGACGATGGAATGTATCTGGCAACCAATGGCCTCAGTTCTTGGTCTTCGGAAACCTCAGTTGCTCCTTTTTATTCTGTGAGTATCTTCCTTATTCCTCTAAACAAATTCCATTTTCTCTAAATAATGTTGTTAGAATTTGTTTCTCATCTGTCCCCCAGAGATGATGGAGATCACCAGAGTGACGTAGAGTAAGTCTTTGGGCTAATGAGTGAGCCCAGCTAACCTCCCAATATCCAATCCTGGTGAGACTATCTCTGCACCCTGTCCACAAGAATGCAGTAGAACAATAAAGACCCAATGGTAAAGTTGATCATTGAAGTTTGCAGCAGCTTTATTTAATGACTTGAAGTAACCCTTTGCAAGGAGATAAGAAATCATGGGCTTACAAAAATATTTTAGTAAAATATTCCAAAGGGATTTTTTTTAATTATCAAGAGAGAGATTGAAAAAGCTATTGTATAAAATCAAAATGAAGTGTGCTGGTGCTGCCCATTACTTTTATCAGGAGTCTGTGCTTCTCATAACTGAAAAAACTCAGTCAGAAAGATTTTCATATTGTGAACATGGGGTTAAGTGAGGATCTCAGAGTATGTGCTGAGAGAATAACAAAGTTTCCCTTTCTGCTTTTTCTTCCTGTCTCCCATGGTTCTAACAGCAAAGTAAATATTGTTGAGTTTCCTATTTAGATCTAGCATATAAAATCATCCTGTATTCACACAGACTGACACTAGGAAGAAAGTCAAATGAGCACTGTTTCTAGTCTGAAGGAATCTTCCACCTAGCTTAGAAGAGGGCATTGCCCATCCAGGACAATAAGAGGACTCTAAATTCAATTGAATTCAAGAAAAATGGAATTGATCCCTGAAGGGATCGCTAATGGAGCCAAGCAGAAGGAATCAATAAAACTACCCTCTTCGCAGGGAACATCAGTATTTTTGCATTCCAGAGAGAAAGGATTTTATAAGACCTATTCCTTCATTTTTATACAGAAAAATAAACAGGCCCAGGGAAATTATCATATCTTCATAAATAGCCTACATAAATAATGTGCATACACATATAATGGGAAAAAATTACAAAATGGTAAAAAAAATTTCTGCCTGGTAGACCAAATGCATCCACCATACACATCTCCTGGCATTTCCAGAAGTGAATGTGGAGCTCATTCACCTCATTAAAAAGTTCAGGAATGTTACTTTTGATCATATTTGTATAGTAAACAGGTGAGTCATGGTTACAGAGGCAGAGATAAAATTTGGTAATTGTAAAATAAACCTTTGAAATCTTGCATTTTCCCCCTGGGGTTCATGACCAAGTCTGAATGGGGTAGGGTTCCTTGCTTCTCAGTGCCCAGGCATACTGACCCAGAGAAAGGTGGAGGGATAACTAGAGGGCTGCCACTGGCTCAGCATAGGCTGATTCCTTGGAGGGTTGGGACTGTAACATACCCATGTGTCCTCTGGTGCTGGCTCCAGGTAAAGTCAATGGCAGGGCAGTGTGAATGAAAGCACACACTGTTCCCACCCTCCACGGACCTCTGGTGACCCGTTGGATCTCTCTGAGCAGATCTGAGCAGGAGGCCAGTGACTTTGCTCTACCTGCAGATCTCACACCTGTCCAATGGCATCCACATGGGTGAGCTAGTCAAGTATTCCAAATATATTAGCCAACCAGTGGAGTCATGGGGTAGAACGGCCTCTGGAAGTCGCTGTCCTGGCAAGGGTTGTTCCCAAAGCAGAAAACATGATTTTTCCCTCTATTGGAGAAGGCAGTTTTCAGAGCAAGAAAGGAATCCTCATGGGCGAGGGGTTTCTTTAGAAACTCCAGGTAGGCTGATGAATGTCTGCTGTTGGAACCAAACCTCCATATCAACAAACATCAAGAAAAAGACTTAATATTAATTAGGCAGAAAAAAATGAAGTCATCATCATATTTCAAAAATTGATGTGTCATGCTTATGAAATTAATGAAAATGTAAAAGCTGAGAATTGCTATCATAAAAGTATTGTAAGTAATTTTGAGATAGTTCCTGTTGCTAATCCCTGGTGTTGCCAGGCCTGAAAGCTGGGGTTCTTGATTTCATTGTACAAGTACTTACTCATGTGTGGGTGGGGGGCACTTACATGACAGGTAGTGCATATCCTGATTTTACGTAGACTATCTCTGCTAAGAATCATTTTGCCTGTAATATAGCTTTATTGTTGTTAAATGCTGTGAAGGTGACTTGACTCATAGCTGACATTATTTTTCAAATTATTGTTCTAAGTGTCATTGAGTAAGCTAGGTCTCACAGCAACTCAGTGTACAACAGAATGAAATGATGCCCGGGGCTGTGCTCACTTTACAATTGTTGCTATGATTGAGCCCATTTTGGGAGTCATTGTCTCCATTCCTCTAGCTTTTCATTGACCACCAATGAAGCAGGCTGCGATTTTCTGGGAACTGGTCTTGCCTGATAACATGCTCCAAGTACATTAGGTGAAGGCTTGCTAGCTTAGATCCAAGGGACATTCTGGTCGTACTTTTTCCCAAGACATTTCCCCCTCCCCAAACCACAGGTATTGCGCTGATTCCAGCTCGCAGCAACCCTACAGGACAGGAGAGAACTACCTATGTGGGTTTCTGCGACGAGCTCTTTATTGGAGCAGAAAGTCTCATCTGTAACCCGAGCAACTGAGGCCAAGAAACAATGATCTGCAGAAAGTCACAGCTGATTGGAGAAATTTACTTGACAGAAGGAAACAGTGGGGTTTTCCAAACTGCTTCAAAGATTCAGTGAAAATCAAATCAGATATAAGTCCTAGACGATGTGGCAAGTTCAAGGGACTGTGTAACAGGCTTGTTACTATAAACAGAGGAATTCAAGGAATGGGACAATGGGAGACATCCTTTATATTATTTCTCCAAAGTTCTCAAATGCCACTGTGTAACTAAATGGCCTTCCTTGCCTGGATAGTTCTGCTAATTTAGAACATCCTTACTGATTAAGCTTTAAAGACATTTTTACTGCAAGGGGGGACTGTTACATTTTTGGTGTTAGCAAATTAAATCTTAGTAGACTAGATCCCACCCAGCTATGCTACACTTCCAGTATTTGATGAAATCTTTTACCTTACTACCAGAATGATTGGTAGTTTTGAACTGCTGACCTTCTGGTTAGCAGTCCAACAC
>PVJH01042278.1:0-14343 GCA_004026705.1 Nesogale talazaci
CAGTTCAAAATCACCAGCTGCTCCACTGGAGAAAGAAGAAGCTTTCTCCTCCCATAAAGAGTTAACAGTCTTGGGCCCTGGTGGTGTAGTGGTTGTGTGCGGGACTGTGGTCCACAGGGTTGACAGTTCAAATCCAGCAGCAGCTCTCCAGGAGCAAGGCTGGGTTTCCTACTCCCACCAGGGCAGTGATGCCACAAAAATAAAAAAAGGAGTTAACAGTCTCAGAAACTAGTGGGGGCAGTTCCACATGTCCTATAGGGTCACTGTGAACTGGCGTTCACTAGATGGCAGTGAGTTTGTTTTGGTTCGGGACTAGGAGTAAGCTACCTCAACTTGCTGAGCACCACTTTCTCTTCCAGTGTAGTGGGGAGAAAAGTATTACCTGATAGAATGTGGATAGAACACACACCACAATATTTAGTGTTTATGTCAAAACACTAAATAAACAATAACTAAGATTACTACTAACACTGCCATAAAGGAACTCATAAATGTTCAAGTTTGTGCTATGGGTCAGAATCAACTTGATGGCAGTGAACTTTCTTTTCTTCCGTTGAGTTTTTTATTTCCTTGTTTGGCCTTTGATCCAGACTCAAGGAGACTGGGTAGCACCGCAATGCTACTAACTACGAGGCCAGCAGTTTAAACCTGCCAGCCCTTCCACCTGTGACGGATATGGTTGCTACTTCTCATAAAGTCTTAATAAAACAATCTAAAGTCTTGGGAACCTTACATACATAGAGCTACAATAAGTTGGAATTAACTAGATGATGCTAATGAGTTAGTTGAACCTGAGGGTAAGTTTGAAGCTATTCGACAATACAGTCAGCAACCTCCACCTAAGTACATACACTCAATCAAGACAGAGGATGCATTCTAATTTTCAAAAGTTATTTTAATTCCTTTATGAGTTCCTCCTTTAATATCTAATTCCCAATTTAAAAAAATCTTACCAGCAAAGCCCTGGAAACTCATGACTGAGCCTAAGCCGTGGCCCGCCACTACACCTAATCATATGAACATTCACAGAATCGAGCAGAGAGCCATCTAAAGAGCCACTAGACCAGGTCAGACCTGAAATGGAGGTTTTCTGAGGCCCCATATGGAAATAGCCCTTACGTGGTCCAAGCCCGTCCTCGGGACAAGCTTGCTGTCGTCCCTGCTTGTCCTCATCTCTCACACTCAGGCAAGCGCAAAGGTCAGATCATACCAAACTGCATGACTATGAAAGCCTACCTGGTTTGCCAATTCTCAGTCTGTCCCTTCACCAAATTGTTCTGGTCACTAAATTACACTCCCTCACAGTCCTTTGATCATGCTGACCCCCTACTCAAAAATCACTTAATTGCTCCTACTTTCTATCCCAAGAAGTCTACATTTAGCCAGACATTCATCTCATCCAATCTCATCACTGATGACTCTTTGTGCAATCTCTGCTGCACATCCCAGCATGCCTCACTCTTACATCTCTCTTCATCTTTTTGTTCAGACTGCTCTCTTCATCTGAAACACCTGTCTTACTTTCCAGTCACCCAAACTTGCCCTAGGCTTCCAGGTCCAAATTTTACAATAAGTCTCCAAACCCTAAAATGTATGCTTTGTTATTGTTTCGAATAACAGGATACAATCTCCTCTGAAGGCCTCTGAACACAGTGTTGTATTTCTGTTCCACTGTCCTTTCGAGCACATACTACAGAGGTGCTGAGGTTCATTGCTGAGGAAGAGGCAAAATGTACTTATAATTTAGCCCTCACAAAGTACAGTTCTTTTAAAATCCCTGGTGAGACAGGGCTTCTTAGGATTATCTACACTTTGCAGAGGAGGAAACTAAGGCTCAGAGACTAAATATCTCCCCAAGATCAAAAAGTTAATCAGAACAGCAGCATAATTTTAAATTCAAATGCACTTTCATCAAAATTCTATTCCTTACTATATAAAGTTGCCTCAAGTATTTTTTGATTGGAATGATGTTCCCATGTGCAATCAGATCTTTATGATTGCAATAAGCTTCTTTAGTATGGGGGAGTATATATGTTTTATTGTGGTAAAATGCATCTAATTTTTTAAAATCTTAGCATTAGAGGTACTTTACATGATACCTTACAATGGCATACATCTATCCCCACAATTCAGATCCAGTTCCAGGATATTTTCAACACTTCAAAAGGAACTCCCTATACCTCTTTTGCAGTCACTTCTCACTTCCTCTTTATCTTAGCCCTTGACGACAACTAATGTTCTGTTTATTGACTGCCTGATTCTAAACATTTCATATAAATAGAAAGCTATAAAGTGTTTTTTGTGTGTGCTTTTTTCCCATGGTTCAACTGTGTTGCAGTATATATCAGAATTCCGTTGCTTCATGTTTAACTGAATAACATTCCATTGCATAGGATGCATCGTTTGTTTATTGCACGGCTGTCTCTACTATGGTGGCTACTGTGATGGTTTGGGTACCTATGAATTTGTTTCCAATTTACTCAGGTATGTAGGAAGAGTGGAACTGCTAAGTCACATGATAACTCTAAAGGGACTTGGTGACCTTCCGATCTACTCCCATAATATTACAGCTTAGTAAACTTTTTTTTTTTTAGGAAACCTTACAGAAGAGTTCTTCTCTGTGGATTCTCTAAGAGTCAGAATCAACTTAACAGCAAACGACATGCTAATTCTATGTCTAACTTTTTGAAGAACTGCCAAATTCTTTCCAACAACAGATGCATCATGCTGCATTCTCTAGCAACAGTGGACAAGGCTCCAATTGCTCCACATGCTCAGAAACACTGGCTGTTTTCTGTCTCTTTGGTCTATGCTATTCCAATGGGGTGACTTGGTTTTCTCCTTGTGGATTTCGCAGGTGACAAATGGAACTGAGCATCTTTTACTATGCTGATTGGCAACTTGTCTATCTTCTTTGACAAAAATGTCTGTTCAAGTTCCTTTGCCCACTTTTTGATTGCACTAGCTTCTTTTTGTTGCTGAACAACAGAAATTTAGCATATATTTGGGTTATCAGACCTTTATTAGGCATATGTTTCCCCAAATTTTTGTCCAATCTGTAAGCTGTCCTTTCAGTTTCAATGAAGTCCTCTGACAAACAAAAGTGGTTAATTTCTCTTTTTTTGTTTGTTTTTTTTGGGGGGACATCACTGCCCTCTGGTGGTGGGAGTAGGAGGCCCAGCCTTTACTCCTGTGGAGCTGGAATTGAACCTCCATCCCAGTGGGTCGCAGTCTCGTGCACAACCACTGCGCCACTGGGGCTCAGTCCCAAAAGTGGTTAATTTCTATTAAGCCCCATGTATCTATTTTGTCTAGTGTGATTCACATTTATTTTGTTGCTATATTTGATAATACATCGATAAAAGGAAGGCCTGAGACCAACTGCATAACTTTAGGCAAGCTGTCATCTTCTAATCCGTGAATATAAACTGTCCTTAGATTTATTTAGGTATTCCTTGATTTCCTTCAGCAACGTTTGTTTTTTTTGGTTTTTTTTTTTGGGGGGGGGGGCATCACTGCCCTCTGGTGGTAGGAGTAGGAGGCCCAGCCTTGCTGCTGGATTTGAACCTCCAACCCAGTGGGCCACAGTCCCGCGCATCGGGGGCTCAGCCCCTTAGCAACATTTTATATGATGTTCATTGAAAAATCTTGTACCACTTTGGCTAAATTTATTCCTAAGGTGTTTAGATTCTTTGATGCTATTGTGAAAATTGTTTTTATAAATTTCTTTTTAAATTATCTGTTGATGGTATATAAAAACACAACTACTATTGCATGCTAACCATATGTGCTATAACTGAGAATTCATTTATTAACTCTAAAAGCTATAGTTAAATGAATTCTTTAAGATTTCCTATACATGAGATGCTGCCACCTGCAAAGAGAGATTATTTCACTCCATCTTGAACATTTTGATGTCTGTTTTTACTTCTTAGCTAATTGCCCTGGCTAAAATTTCTGGGACACTAATCAACAACATAAGGCATCCTTGTCTTAATTCCTTTTCTTAGAAAGAAAGTGTACTGTCCTGCACCATGAGTATGACGTTAGTTACAGGCTTTTAACAAATGCCCTTCATGATGTTGAGGGGATTATCTATGGTCATTTAAATTGGGAGTCATATCAATCGTAGCTTTGGCTGTGATAGTTTAATCTACAGTGTCTCAACAGAAACACTGCATTTTTTAAAAATATGCACCAAATAGTGACATAATGACACTTAGCGGGTGGGGCGGGGGGGGAAATGTACCTTCCACTTGATAAAGAGGTCAGCGAGGAAACCGTTCACAGCTTTCTCAAAATATAAATCTCCTGAAAAGAAAAAATGAGCAGATGACGACGACCAGCATTACTTCGCTCTTGAGATTTCTTCCTTCAGGAAAGAACTGGGAGCACACTTTCAAACAGAGTTAGATGCACAAAATGGCTGCAACATGAACTTTCCAGAAAGCCAAATGTCATGTTTGCCTTGTCTCAGCAAGGCTTAATGGTAAAAGATGAAAAAAGCTCTGATGTCTAAAAAGTCTAGCCTTTCTTTGTACAATGAGGTTTAACATTATACATTATACAATGATCTTTAAAAAGTCTAGCCTTTCTTCTGAATGAAAGACAATCCTAACTCCCACAAATCATTGTTCTCATAATAAAGTTTGCTCAGAGGCAATCTAGCAGACCCCACGCATTCCCTGATTTATTACTTGTAGTTGCTGCTCACCTACAACAATAATTTGTATCTACATTTTGCACATGAAGCTGGAGTGCCGGAGACAATACTCCTGCTTCAAAGCAGCTTTATTGTTTCCTACTCAATACACAGCAACTCTAAGAGGAAGCTTTGGGGATTTGGGGGAGAACAGGAAGAGAAACGAAAGACATTTTTAAAGTGTTGGCTTCAGCCACAGAATCATTCTCTGTATGACTTTGTATTCCATGCTTCTAGACTAATTGAGAATCCAGGAAGTAAGATTTTCCAATAATACTTGACCACATTCAGGGAATTCAACTGGAAAGACAGGTAATTTCTAGAACATTTGGGGGTTCGTAAAGGTCTCTGAGTACATCTTTGAAAGATGTCAAGAGTTTACAATAAAGTGATACCAACTTGGTAGTAACCAGAAAATGTTCCCCAAAAGCAGTTATGTATAATCAGTATCAAGAAACATACCATAAATATCAAAATCCCACATTTCACAGCTCATCTGAACAAATATGTAAACCATAGCCGACGTAGAACGAAACACCACCTGAAACAAAAACACAGTGATGTTAAAGAATATTGGTGCAGGGCTGAGCCCCGGTGGCATAGTGGTTGTGCGCGGGACTGTGGCCCACTGGGACGGAGGTTCAATTCCAGCAGTGGGGCTGGGCCTTCTACTCCCACCACCGGAGAGCAGTGATGCCCGCCCCCCCCCCCCAAAAAAAAAAAAAAGAATATTGGTGCAAAAGTTCCTTGAACCGTGGGAAATTTTGCCCTCTCTGAGTTTCTAGTGGGGGATAAAGACGCACAATGTAGTACAATACATATATATGTGTACTTTCAATGACGGTTCACCCAAGAAACAGAGAAGGCTACCGACTCAGATGTGGGAAAGCCAAGAAAGTCCAATTACAGAGGTAGACCATGAACGCCCATGTGCCAGGTGAATTGCCAATCTAACAAATCCTAATTTGCACATCTTCCACACCCAGGTAGCTTGGAGGAAAGGCATAATTGGTTTTCTGGACTGTGGACTTTACCCTGAAGCCCCTTAGTCAGCCCTTATATTTGCCACAGGGGTCTAAAAAGGGTTCGGGAGAAATCACAGTGTACTAAATCCGACACTCCCTACTTAAAGATAGGAACATATTCACCATTCCCTCTCTTTTGGATTTCCCAAAGGGCCAGGAATATAATAGGCTCTTGACAAATCTGCTCATCTCTAATGCACATGAACACACTAAAAAAGGCTGGAAGGAAATATACTGTGATTATCTTTTGGTATTGGCAGTATGAGGGGTTGGGATTCTTTTCATTTACATATAAATTCTCTTTTGGTTTTTTCCTTATACAAAACCCAACCTCATGGCTATGAAGGTACCCTGGGTGGAACATTTGATTAAGTTCTCAGCCACCAACCTAAACAAAAGGCTGGGGATTCAAGTTTACCCAGAAGTAAGTCCGAGCAATCCATTCCCAAGATCATAGCAACTAAAACTAGCATGGAATGGAACACAGCGCTCCTCTGAAACACTGGGGTCCGTCAGGACTCAGGATCAACTAGACGGCAACTACTTGGGTTTGGTTTTTAGTGGGTACCTCATTGTGGCTTTGATTGGATTTCCTTAATGACTAAAGATGTTGAGTATCTTCTCATATGCTTAATGGACTCACATATCTTCTTTGGAGAAATTTCTATTCAAGTCCTTTGCTCATTTCTTAATTGAGTTAGTTGTTTTCCTATATTTCCTAAATGAGACAATTATTACTTTATTTAAATATCTTTCAAAGATAGTATTAAGAGTTCTAATGCAAAAAAAAAAAGAGTTCTAATGCATGCTGGTTAGAACCTTTTCTATATTTTAATACCTATATATACATACGAAGAAGCCCAGGTTAGGGATATCAGTAAAATCCACCGGAAGCTCTGAGGGAGAAAGATAAGGCTATCTGTTTCCATCATGAGGTGCAGTCTCAGAAACACAGTACAGGATCACTGGGAGTTAGAAGCTATATAGCTATACATGTATATCTCTATATATTTTACAAAACAACCTTATCACCTTCAGAGTACTTTCCATTACACTTAGTACATTTGCCAAATCTGCAATTCCAATCTTGGAAACATTTTTAAACTCATCTGTTTGGATAGCCGACAGCACCACCCTTTTTTCTTTCTTTACCTCTTCCACACTGACAAATGACTGTCCTTTCATGCCGCTCTTAATTGATGGAAACAAAAAGAAGTCGCATGAAGCAAGGTCATGTGAGTATGGTACATGGGGCAAGAGAGGCCTGCTGAACTTTCCCCAAAACTGGCTCACTGAAGTGGCTGTAGGTGCATTCTCATGGTGGCAAAACCAGTGCCCCGTCAGCCACAAACCTGCCTGTTTTTGCCGCAATCTTTCCAGAACCTCTAAGTAGAAAGCTCAATGAACAGTCTGACCTGGTGGAACAACTCCAAATGCACTATCCCCTCACATCAAAAAACCACATGAACATCGTCTTGATCTCTGATTTCACTTGACGAGCTTGTGGGGGGCAAGGTGATGATGGCGTCTTCCACAAGCTTGCATGATGCTCACTTTCGGGGCTGTAAGATTAGCACCATGACTCATCACCAGCAATGTCACCAGTAACCATCTTGAGAAAAAAAGTCTGGGTCACTTGGAGCTGTTCAATCAGAGCATGCTTTTTCCAGGTCAGTCCGAACCCAAGTCCAAACAAATTTCACAGTGACCAATCTTATTCCCAAATCTTCTGTTAAAATTTGCTGAACCGAGCTCCAAGACAGTCCAGGTAACATCCCATCTCTTCAATGGTCTGAAAGCATAAGTGCATGAATGCTGTTGACATTTTTTGTTCAGGAAGTTAACAGACATCCAGAACAAGGTCTGCCATCAAGCAACATTTTATCTTTTTATAAACAAGAAAACCACGCATACACTTGAGCGTTTCCCATAGCGCTGTCTTCATTAGCTGTATTCGACATCACAACAGTTTCTGTGGCATTTTTCCCAAGCAGGAAATAAAATTTCACAGCTGCACACTCTTCTCTGAAATATGGCCATCACAAAAAATGTGGTTTATGAGAAACCGGTTTTATGAAAAAATTCAGTGACCAGAGAACCTTTCCAGGCAACACCACTGGGTGCACTCACTCGGAGCATGTTGCTCAATGCTAAGCTAAATGTGTATTACTAAAACTCCACTAGCAGAACTTTTTCTGTTGGTTATTTTTTTTTTGGTGTCCCATCATGTACACATCTTATATATGCACCTCAACAAGATTCGAAATGTTGCGTGTTTTTCACATTATTTTATTATAAAAAGATTTTACAGGGCTGAGCCCCGGTGGTGTAGTGGTTGTGCGCGGGACTGTGGCCCACTGGGAAGGAAGTTCAATTCAAGCAGTGGGGCTGGGCCTCCGACTCCCACTACCGGAGAGCAGTGATGCCCCAAAAAAAAAAAGATTTTACAGCAAACACCTACATTCTATACTTAACATTACATTGCTTCATCACTTATTCAAGCATCCAACCATCCCTTTAATCATCAATCTTATTAGTCTGATATAAAATTGTTACATCAATACCTCCTTTCCTTGTTAAGGAAACATCTAGTCTTTTGAGATTGGTAAACCAACTGACCAAACTGGTTATAAAATGTATCTATTTAAAAAAACACACAATAAAATATATCCAAAGTTACAGAACTTTGTGACATTAATTAAGCTATGCGCTGCCAATTTCTTTTCACGTATGAAAATCTTGTTTTCTATCATATGATTTCATGATGGGAGGGACCTTGTCTAAAATATACTGAAAAGCTTTCTAAGTGCTGGAAGTCATATAGGGAATAAGATATAAAAAAAAAATAGCTCATCTATTGTAAGGCGCTGGCAGTCTGGTGGTAGACATGCAAGCAAATGTATCCACTCCAATGTGCTAAGTACTGTAATACTCACAAGTATAGGGTGTCACTTCCAGCCTAGTGGTACCAGGGAGGCTTTTCAAAAGCAGCAATACCTGAGTCTTATTAAGGAGTCTCATACAAATGGCTAGAGAAAGGGGGAAGGAAGGATCGACGTGTCACAAAGGAGTCCTGGTGCCTTCGTAGGCTACCAGGTGGGGGAACTATCAGTGACTTCTCAGAAGAGGGATAAATTGTCTACCTCTAGAAAGAGTTACTGTCTCAGAAACCTACAGGGGCAGTTATACCCCATCAGTGTGAGTTAGCATTGATTTGATGGCAGTGAAAAGTGCCACAAGCTGGAGGGTGTGGCATGTGTAAAAAAAAAGGGGGGCAGATTTGGGGAACAGGAGATGTTGTATATACTTCGGTCATGGGGTTCAGCACACGGGAAAAGTGATGAAGTGCGCTCAAACCTCAATTGCTTCCTTTATTTCTCCACTCAATTTTCCAATAAGCCTCTCAAAACTGGAACTTTCTAAATCTATCCTTAAGCTGTTCCTCCCCGAAGGTTTCCCCCTCTCATAAATTAAACCACTGTTTACCAAGCCCAAACCCCAAACCCAGGAGTCATTCTTGATTCTTCTGTCTCACTCATCGTATCAGTAGGGTCTGTTGGCTCCACCCCCAAATATCTCAAATCTGTTCACATCTCGTCCCTTCTACAACTCCCATTCCAGACTGAGCCACCATCCTAAGTGAACACCCGTCCTCTGTCGACAATGTCAACTCTTTATCGTTTAGCCTTTGCCATTCTCCTTTGCACCCTCAGTGCCTGGCACCGGGATACTACGTGACCAGTGAGTGAGAGTGAAGAGGTACGCATGCCTAGTTAAGACATGGTGCTTATGAATCATGAAGAGTTTTAAACCAGAAGAAGGCAAATAAAGTGCACAATAAAATATCGGTATATACCCACTAGAGAAGCAAAGTAGAGTGCTCCATGGAGGCACAGGGGGCTCGACTTTGTCTCACATACTCTGGACGTGTTCTCAGGCGAGACCAGTCCCCAGAGAAAGGCACTATGCTACATAAAGTAGGCAGACCTTCAGCCAGACGGATTGACAGGGACTGCTGCATCGCTGGGCTCAAACATGGGAACGATTGGGAGGACAGCGCGGGACCAGGCAGTGTTTCTTTCTGTTGTTCACGGGGCTGTTAACAGCACCTCGAGCAACAGCAACAAGGAGCTCGTCCCAGGTGTGGGACAAAAGAGAAAGCAGGAGAGCTTATGTATTGCTGCTGGGAGTATGAACTGCTACAGACAATCTGAAAAGTAGGGGCTGAACCCTGGTGGCGTAGTGGTTGTGTGCAGGACTGCGGCCCACAAGGTTGGTGGTTCAAATCCAGCAGCAGCTCTCCAGGAGCAAGGCTGGGCCTCCTACTCCCACCAGGGCAGTGATGCCCACCCTCCCCCCCCCCCAAAAAAAATCTGAAAAGTAGTTTGTCAGAGCTCAACAATCCACCAAATCTCTCCTAAAGTTTAGATTTATAGTATTGGGCTGAGCCCTGGTGGCGTAAGTGGTCGAGTGTAGGGCTGCGGCCTGCAGGCTTGGCGGTTCAAATCCAGCGGCTGCTATCTGGAGCAGCACTGGGTAGCTCCCACCACCATCAGAGGGCAGTGATGCCCCCCCCCCCCAAAAAAAAAAACCAAAAAAAGAAAAAGATTTTGCACTAAATTATAGTACAGATTAAGATTACAGTACAGAATATAAAGAGGCTATATATAAAAGAAATATGTCATTTCCCCTCCACCTTAAAAATGCTCTTCAAGGGCTGAGCCCCGGTGGCGTAGTGCTTGTGCGCGGGACTGCGGCCCACTGGGGCGGAGGTTCAATTCCAGCAGTGGTGCTGGGCCTCCTACTCCCACCACCGGAGAGCAGTGATGCCCCCCCCCCCAAAAAAAAATGTTCTTCAAGGGCTGAGCCCCAGTGGCATAAGTGGTGGAGTGTGGGACTGCGGCCCACGGCTTGGCGGTTCAAATCCAGCGGCGGCTCTCAGGAGCAGTGCTGGGTAGCTCCCACGACCACCAGAGGCAGTGATGCCCACAAAAAAAAAATGCTCTTCAAAATCAGCAAAATAAATAATAAATCGCCGAGGGAACAATAATGGAGCTCAGGTGATGTAGTGGTGATGCGTTCGGCTGTGATCCACAAAGTGAGCCATTCGTACCACCAGCTGCTCCTTGGGAGAAAGAGGAGGCTTCCACTCCGGCAGACAGCCCGTCTCAGAAGCAATCAGGGACAGTTCTATCCTGTGTCACACGGCTGTTAGGAGTCGGCTTTGACTCACCAGCACAGTTTGTTTGTTTTTGACAGGACAATATGTTTCACGCAATCATTCAAAATCAGAAAATTCTAAAATAAATGTCAGCAGCTCTCTCTAAGGCACTGGTTTTCCAAGGGTAATCTTGCCCCAGACTCCCCCAGAGGCTATCTGACAACGTGTAGAGACATTTCTGATTGTCTTGACCGGAGAAGGTGGGGTGAGGGGTGCTACTAGAGTCTAGTGAGTTACGGGATTCTGTACATGGTACAAGTTTTAGCATCATCACCATGAGATGCTTGTGGCACAACCCACAGGCCATGACAGCCATAAACAGTTCCAAAACCCAAACCAAACCCAAGTCACAGAGACCCCACAGAGAGTTTTTGATGGGAGCGACAGCCTCATCTTCCTCCCATAGACTGGCTGGTGGATTTGAACTAACGACCTTACGGTTAGCAGTCTAATGTTTACCTAACAGTGCGAGCAGGGCTCCTAGAAGTTCGGTGGGACCCAAAACTACTCCCTTCGTGTCTCAAGACACTAGGGCAGCGCTTCTTCTCAGCCTGTGGGTCACGAACCCTTTAGGGGTTGAATGACCCTTTAGCAGAGGTAGTGTAAGAGCATCAGAAATCAAATATTTTTGATGGTCTTAGGAACTGAGGCACCACTCCTCTATTGGTCTCCAGGCGGGTGTGCCCACATACAGATGCACCCACATACCAGTACCCAACCTGAGGACTATTTCTCATGCTACAACCTGCTTCAAGAGAAAATTTCATGTATTTGTCATTAGGATTAAAATATTTCATAATATGGGCTGAGCCCCGGTGGCATAAGTGGTTGAGTGCGGGACTGCAGCCTGTGGGCTTGGCGGTTCAAATCCAGCGGCGGTTCTCAGGAACAGCGCTGGGTAGCTCCCACGACCACCAGAGGGCAGTGATGCCCCCCCAAAAAAATATTTCACAATACAAAATTACATGTTTTTGTGATGAATCACTATTCTTTAGTGATTAGTAACACTGAAGATATATCCTGTATATCACATCATGATTCATAACAGTAGCAAAATCATATTTATGAAGAAGCAACGAAAATAATTTGATGGTTGGGGGTCACCACCACATGAGGGTTGCAGCATTAAGAAGGCTGAGAACCACTGCACTAGGGCAAAGAGAGCACACAGGTAACTGCAATAGCGTGGGTGATATTCCAATGTGCTCAGTATGGAAATTTCTAACTAGAAGTGAGGTATATCTTTGCAAAGGTTCTGACCAATTTTATCAAGAAATCACTTCATGTCTGCCAAGGTGCTCTTACACTAAATTTAACTTCTGCTCTGTATTAGTAGGGATCTCTGGTGGTGTTGTGGTTACGCATTGGTAACCATTGGTGCAATTCACTAGGTTGGCAGTTTGAAACCACCAGCCGCTCCCAGGGAGCACTATACATAGTGCTACACATAGTTATAGTTTCAGAAACTCACAGAGGCAGTTCTACCCAGTCCTACAGGATTACTCTGAGTTGGTATCAACTTGGTAACAGTGAGTTTCAGCTTGATCTATTAGTAGGCAAACAAGTCCATAGGTCAGGCACCACCTATCTCAACGTAAGATTAAACAATCCCTCTTCCTAGGAAGAAAATGCAAATCACGGTGAGCCAAATGTTAACCAGCTTCAGAAGTGATCCAAATGTTAAACTCAAAATATTACCAGTTCCGGGCTGAGCCCTGGTGGCGTAGTGGTTGTGCGTGGGACTGCGGCCCACTGGGATGGAGGTTCAATTCCAGCAGCGGCTCCACAGGAACAAAGGCTGGGCCTCCTACTCCCACCACCAGAAGGCAGTGATGCCCTCCCCCCCAAAAAAAATTACCAGTTCCACCAGGTAGACAGGATCAATCATGAGATTATAACATGTTTATTTGTCTTGAATTTAATTTCAGGATTTGGACAGAACAGCTATAAGAAAATGAAAGTTATAAATCATACCCTGGTATCTTCACTGATGTAACCACACATGACCTTCTCATTCTTGACCCAAAGCTCACCAGCCTGTGCCCTGAAAGAAAGCACACACAAAAGTTCATTCAAGTCTTACATTACACCAATAAAAAGGAGCAAACTCCAGGTGATTCACTCTGTTGGCACACTAGTATCCAAATGATCCAAACGCCTAAGGAGTCCCATCAAGAACTCCATGAGCAGTAAATGCAACATAAGGCATTCCTAGTACATAGTGTATGAACAAGATCACGTAATCTGAGGAGTTCATAGACAATATATGGTACTGAGGAAGGGTCTCATGGAATCTATGACCCCCTGAATAGACAAACAAAATCTTGGCTGAGCCCCAGTGGCCTAAGTGGTTGAGTGTGGGACTGCGGCCCGCAGGCTTGGTGGTTCAAATCCAGTGGCGACTCTCAGGAGCAGCACTGGGTAGTTCCCACGACCACCAGAGGGCAGTGATGCCAAAAAAGAATCTTTTGGGCAGAGAGCAGACCACTATGTCAACTTTTTACCATCTATGACAGGAGTTTTTGTTTTGAGAGACACTGAATTTATGTAGAATATTCTGGAAAAGGACATTGATAAGAGTGACACAACATGAAAAATCTAATCCAGGTCAAGGAATTGCAACTGTAGAAGTTGTTACCCTGGAAATGCTCTAGTATATATATTTTCAGCACAATTATAAAAAGAATCCGTGACACACACAAAATTAAGAATCAATGGTAAATAATTTTCAAATCCTAGTTTTGAAAAAATGAATTTCAATTGGAGATGCATTTTACTATCAGGATCAAACGTAAATGAGAGGGCTGAGCCCTGGAGGCATAAGTAGTTGAGTGCGGGACTGCGGCCTGTGGGCTTGGCGGTTCAAATCCAGTGGCAGCTCTCAAGAGCAGCGCTGGATTGCTCCCACGACCACCAGAGGGCAGTGACGCCAAAAAAAAAAAAAAAAAGAGTAAAAGAGAGAGGGTCCCAATGCAATGGAGACCCTCCAGCTAAAATTTCTCAGTGAGAACTTGGTTCCACATATGTCAAGCTTGAGGTTCTTCTCCTGTTCAACTTTTTTTTTTTTTAGGCATCACTGCCCTCTGGTGGTGGGAGTAGGAGGTCCAGCCTTTGCTCCATGGAGCTGGAATTGAACCTCTATCCCAGTGGCCCGCAGTCCCACGCACAACCACTATGCCACTGGGGCTCAGGCCTCCTGTGCAATTTTTAAAGGACATGAAATTGTTGTTAGATGCTGTGGCAGTTATCTAATCTGGTGTCAATTTGAGGATTAAGAGTGTAGGCGTGGAGTCTAGCCTGTCAATCTGGAAATAAGCAATGAGACCTTTGTGTGGGCGTGGACTTCTCTTGAGAATTCTGGGAAATGGGGTCCTTCCTTCTTGGAGGCAGGAGAC
>PVJH01042279.1:0-14412 GCA_004026705.1 Nesogale talazaci
TGAACCCTTGATAAGTTATAGATTATTATTTTCATATCTTACAGCATCCTGTCACCCATCACCCACTTTTCTGGGAGGGGGTTTTAGGTTGATTCTTGTGATCAGTTCCCCTACTCTCCCCCCACCTTCCACTTATCCTCCTGGTATCTCTGTCGCTCCTGAATTCCCTGTGTTTTGGGCTCTTATCTGTAGGAGTGTGCATGTTCTGGTCTAACCTGATTTGTAAGCTAGAATTGAGGTCATAATAGTGGGGGAAGTAAGCACTAAAGAACTAGAGGACAGTTGTGTGTTTCATCTGGTGCTATACTACAGTCTGGCTGGCTCACCTCTTTCTTGTGACCCTTCTGTGGGGGTGGAGGGATATCCAATTGTCTACAGAAGGGCACGGGGTCTCCACTCCATGCCCCTACCCACCCATTCACATTGGGTTTGATTATGTTCTGGATCTTAAATGCCTGATCCCTGATCCCATCGAGATCTCATGATCACACAGGCTGGTGTGCTTCTTCCATGCGGGCTTTGCTGCTTCTCAGCTAGATGGCTGCTTATCTTCAAGTCTTTAGTCCTTCCTCTTTTTTGCTGAGCCTCTTCCTTACCAAGATGATATCCTTCCACAGGGACTGGTATCTACTGACAACATGTCTAAAGTATGTGAGATGAAGTCTCACCATCCTTGCCTCTAAGGAGCATTCTAGCTGTGCTTCTTCCAAGACAGAGTAGTCTGTTCTTTTGGTAGGCCAAGGCACTTGTAAGAGTCTTCGCCAACTCCATAGTTCAAATGCATGTATTCTTCTCCCGGGTCTCCCTTTGTCAATATTTGACTTTCACATGCAGAGGTGGTGAAAGGTAGAATTGAAAATTCCATGGCTTCGGTAAGGTGCACCTTAGTCCTCAAAGTAACA
This sequence comes from Nesogale talazaci, assembly GCA_004026705.1. Taxonomy (NCBI): domain Eukaryota; kingdom Metazoa; phylum Chordata; class Mammalia; order Afrosoricida; family Tenrecidae; genus Nesogale; species Nesogale talazaci. The sequence goes on from PVJH01042279.1 coordinate 903, forward strand.
TCCTGGCTTTTCAACACTTGAAATAGGCCTTGTGCAGCACTTCCCCAAAGCAATATGTCATCTGGTCTCTTGACTGCTGCGGCTGCTTCCCTGAGTATTGATGGTAGGTCTTGAGAAGCCTCATCTTTTCTCCATTTATCATGATGTCACCTATTAGGCCAGTGATGAGGATTTTGGTCTTCTCTCCACTGAGTTGTAATCCATACTGTAGACTGCGAACCTTGATCTTCACCACCAAGTGCTTCAAGTCCTCACTTGCATCAGGAAAGGTTGTGTCACCTGTTTAAAATCACTGAACAGAGGCAGTGTGTTTTATTCAAAAATCCAATGTGGTAGCTTATACCTCATAGAGATAATCTTTTCTATGAAGTAGTGAATGATTATTTATAAATCCCAAATCACTGTCAGGAAGAGTCTTTATTCTGAAATTTTGGGGAGGGAAAAATGTTGCTTTGCCCATTTACAAACCAAACACTTGAACTTTTTTTCCTTAAATTCATCTGGCCTCCCTTCCTTCTTTTGGGACATAGTCACATCTCTGCACCCACATCAAGACAACCTGTTTGATGACAAGTCTGAGCGCATGTAGGAGGTTATTCTGGAATGAGTTTTGTCATTATTGGGTAACAACTTGAATCTGGCGTTATTATGACAGTCCAGCAGGGAAGCCCATGCCACTTTTACAAAGCTGGGAGAAAGTCACATCACGGATTTTTCAACCTCAGATCTCAGAGCCTAACTAACGTTTTATTGCTTTTCCGTCTCAAAAACGGAATGCTCTAAAGTGAACAGTGAAGTCCACCTTTCCCTGTTCACCTCACCATCTGCCTCTTCCCTCTCACTCCCTCTCTCTGCCTCAGCCTTGCTGGTCTCCTAACAAATTCGCAACTGTACCATGTTCCCCCCTGCCACAGGACCTTTGTACATGCTTTCTCAGCCTCCCACTCCCATCTCATATAGTCAGTGTCTAGTTCTCATTTTGCTTTGGATCATACACAAATTCTTCAGAGATGTTTATCTGACTTTGGAATAGGTGAGGTGCCCCAGTTACATACTCCCATAGTACTTTATATTGCTGCATCAAAGCAGTTACATATCCTTAATTATATCATTACTGCATTTCTCCTCAGGGGCCCATTTTTCATCTGTATGAAACCATCTACCCAGCTTACAGTCTACATGGGCTTTAATCTTCCACTGGTGTGTTCGTGCTTTTAGTCCGTCACAGAAATATTATACATCGGTGGCTTTCATGAACAACAAAATGTTCTCTCTCTAGTCTCAGTTCAGAGATTATAATCCTGAACTTGAGGCTTCAGACCTAGGGGAAGGCTCCATCTCTCTGAGGAATCTGGAGGAAGGTTCTTGTTTCTTCTCAGCTTCTTCTATTCCTTGGCACCTGTACTGCAGTATGATATGTATCTTTTCCTGTCTGCTTTCTCAACTCTGTGGCTAATCTGCTCTTTTTATATTTCAAAAGTGATTGGTTTAGGACACACCCACATTGATAGGACCTTGACAAGCCCCAGTTCCCATTGCATCCTCAGGTATAAGATGAGGGTTTAACAAACTTATTTAGAGGGGCCAGGGACACAGGCAGCTGTGTCCATCAATATAGACCAGTGGTTCTCAACCTTCCTAATGCTGAGAACCTTTAATACAGTTCTTCATGTTGTGGTGACCCACGCCCTACCCCAACCATAAAACTATTTTCACTGCTACTTCACAACTGTAATTTTGCTTCTGTTATGAATCGGGCAACCCTGTGAAAGGGTCGCTCGATCCCCAAAGGGTTCTATACCCACAGGTTAAGAAGACTCTCACAAGAACAAAGAGATCTGTCTTGGAAGAAGGACAGCCAGGTGCTCCTTAATAATGAGGATACTGAGACTTGTCTCAAGTGCTTTGGGCATGTTATTAGAGAGACCAGTGCCTGGAAAAGATAGGTAACAAAAAACATGAAGGGCTCCAACAAGAGGGACTGATGCAGTGACTTCAATGAGTGGCTTGAAGCTACCAACAGCTGTGGGAAAGGTACAGAGGCCGTCATTGTACACACACTGCCTATGGATCGGCACCTGTGTTAGTCTGGGTAGACTAGAGAAACAAATTCATAGACACACAAATGTGCATAAGAAAGTGGTTTACAAGAGCAATTGAATGTTCAGAAAAACATCTCAGCCCATCCAGATCAAGTCCATAAGTCCAATATTAGCCCATACGTCTGATGCAAAGTCCTCTTCTGACTCAGAAAACACATGCAATGATGCCAAATGCAAGAAGATCATAGGCAGAGGGTGGAAAGTCTTGTGGATCCAGTGGTGGTGGAAGTATCTCAGTGCTGGCAGGGGTCTCCACATGGCTTCTCCAGCACCCAGGGCTGCATCAGGGTAGGTCCCTGTCGCTTCTCCTCAGGGATATCTTGCAGAGAGTGAGCCAAGAGAGTCTCCCACCTCCAAGAAGGAAATATCGGAGTTCCCAGAATCCTCAGGAGAGTCCATGCCCACACAGAGGCCAGTGATGGCTATGACCCGATTGACAGACTAGACTCCGCCCCTTCATTCTTAATCCTCTCAAGTCACGGCACCTCACAACAGTGATCAGGAAAAACTCCTCTTGCCCAAGAAGAGAATAGCTGCAAATGCATTTGCTATTCATTCCAGTAACATCCAAACGATTGGCAAACTATTCAAGAGACAGCATAAATACTCCACGACTCTTTAAATCTCTTACCTCAAATTCCTCACTTTGCTGTGGGTATGAATCCTGAACTAGCACACCATGTTCCTTATCTAATACCGATCAAGGTGTCCTTCTCACATGGAATGACTTACCTTCAATGAGACGTCGCCCCATCCTGTCGGATTTTATATGGAGCTTTAATTGTGACCTCACGTGGTCACAGCTGCTTACCTTGTGGTTTCTGGATTGGGTTTGAAAGCTTAATAAACAGTCCACTTTCCTCTCTGAGATGCTGCAACGTTTCTGTCTTGTCAGTGGACTCCCCTGCCTGGGTAAATAATTAACTGAATATTGTTTTACCAACATGTGGCTTTGATGATAATTGGAAAGAGGCTGAACTGCACATCTAATCAAAGTGCACTCTGAATGGGCTCACACTTCTTGTGACGTTTGTCCCAAAAAGTTGTTCCTAAAGCTTGGTGGGACTCACTTGCGCTACCCGCGAGTCAACAGCAACCACCCGTAGCTTTCTGAGACTGTAGCGGCGGACAGGAGCAGAAAGTCCAGTCTTTCTCCCGCAGAGCTACTGGCGATATTAAACTGATGACCATGTTGATCGCAGCCCACCGCGTAACCACTACACCACTGGACTTTAGATTTGAGCAAATCGAACCCTTGTTTGATACATTCCTCCCCTGAAAATCCACATGGTCCATGAAAGGGCAGCTTTGTCCACTGGTATACGTCTCATGTTACAGCAGAACAGTACTTGTGGGATGAATGAGTGGCTCAATGAGCCGATGACAGACTTAGATAGATTTCATAGACTATACACAGGGCAACCCCTACTGATAAGCTTTCTTGTCCAAGCCTCTTGTGGTAAAGTGAGTAGGACAAGATAACTCTGTTTTCCTACCCTTCCACCCTAACTCCATTCCAGAGAACCCTGCCCCATCCTGTCGGATTTTATAGGGAGCTCTAATTGTGACCTCACGTCCTCACTTGTGGTGTCTGGTTTGGGTTTGCCTATCCTAGGCATGCCGCGGTTACACAGTGAGCTGTGATTCACCTGGTCGACCGTTCAAAACCACGAGCATCCCTTGGGAGAAAGACTGGACTTTCTACTCCCGTCACGCTCTCAGGAACTCACAGGCAGTCACGGTGAGTCAGCATTGACGGGATAGCTATGGGGGGAATGCCAGTCATGGGCCCTTGCCATGAGGTGACGCGGAAGCCGTCTACCCTGGTAACCAGTGTTTGCGATGGAGGGAAAGCGAGGTCCTTGGCACACAAGCCACGTGAGAGCGGTTTGAAGGCTTGAAAAGCATCACGTGATGCTGAGTCGTCCTGTGTGAAAGGGGATGGTGCGATGTCCATAGACGACACCCCAGCAGCAGCACTGGAACATCCCGAAAAGGAAGAGCCAGGATTAAACTTCATCGAGCTGGGCCAGTCTCACTAATTAGACTCGATGTGACCAGGAGGCTGTGACTTACCCTTCTGAGGGTTATCTAGACCCTTCCATTGTTCAACCTTTCTGTATCACTCAGGACCTCTCGGGCACTGTGTAGACGTGCTCTGAGCCCTGGAACTATTTAAAAAGAACCCAGTGAGGGTCTTGGTCTTGAAGAGAAGGAGCCCTAGTGTGGCAGGGGCCAAGTGCTGCTCCTGATCAGAAGGTCACTCCTGTGTCCTCAGCAGCTGCTCCACGAGAGAAAGGTGTGGTAGTCTGCGTCTATAAAGATTTACAGCCACGGACATCCTGGGAGGGAGTTCTACTCCACCCTAAGGGATTGCTATGAGTCACAACTGACAAGATGGCAGGGAGATATTGGTTGGTCTCCAAGACACTCCATTACGGTGAAAAAGCACCAGCAGCTGTGTGTTCAATGACCCCCCAAACCCCAAGCAAAACCAAACCTAAATTCTCTGCCATTCAGTCGATGGCAACTCATAGGGACGCAATAGGGCAGGGTACAACTGCCCCTGTGGGTGTCAGAGACTGACTCTTTACTGGGGCAGAAAACCAATCTTTCTTTCATGTGTTCAATGCAGTTGAGATATATTTGTTGCTTTGACAGACACCTCAAAATTTATGGAAGAGCTGTCACGAGTTTAACTCTGGAAGCACCAATTCTTAAGACTACAACCTGGCAGAAGTCACACGTCTACCTGGAAGGGTAAGTAATAGTACCCCTGCCAACTGGAGCATGGCATTGCCAGTGTGGACGGCAGAGGGGTCCTTCTGCCCTGGGACAGTCAGGAGAGAAGGACACATGGGGAGAAAGGGCCATTTAAGTTGCTTCTTTCAGAGGGTGAACAAAGGAGGCATAGCTTGGGGACAGAGGTCAGGGAGGAAGACAGAGAGGGAGGAAGTTTACTTTTAAGTCATGCCAAAAGTACATGGCAGGCGTGTGCCCAAGCATCAATCCAGTGGAATCGTCTCAAGGAGTGTGTAGAACAGCGATGACAAGATGGTTCGTTCTCTGCCTTCAAGGACTTAAATATTACACTCTAAATAATTAGAAAACAATGAGCTATGTGAGGTAAGAAAATCCTGGCTTACCAATAGTTACGTACGGTTCTGTTCTTGCTTGCGCATGGATTTCCCGGAGAGATACGGTTCTAGCAACTGTGTCCAAAGGGAAGTTGTTCTGATCTGGTTTAGGCGAGGGCTGGGTAGGTCACACTGCTGGAAGTGAGCTCTGAAACTGGTCCAGCTTGTCTAGCTGATCCCTTTGTCCTCTTGAGCTCAAGCAAGCTCAGAGTATCTAGAATGGATCAGAGACTTACTTAGATCCTTTTCCATATGACTTTATTTGACACACCTTTGCCTGATCTGCTGAGAACCAAACAAACACAGTGGTGTCTGGGAAGTGCCCTGACGTCACAAGAATAAGGGGAACACTCATGGAGAGGTCAAAGTCAGGAAGCCAGGCATTCAGATAGAAGGCCTGGAGTCTGATAAAAGTGAACCTTTTTTTCAGGGCGCCTCTATTCTAAGACTAAGACCCTTTAATGCATCTTTTAGAGAGTCAATTCATGAGCATTTTGGATAGCTGGGATGTCAATTAGGTGCTAAGTATACAACTCTCAGACTTCGTTACAGTGAAACAGATTTATTGAAAGCCCAAGCCACATCTGAATGTGGGAGACATTGGCCCACAAAATGGAACCAAGGCCTCTAGGGCCTTGCTTCCATGAGACAGATAGATATGGGGTGGAAACCGGAGGCCAGGTGACAGTATTCTGATGGGAAGGTGCAAGATCAAGACCAAGACAACTCGATGACAGGTTTTATAGTGATAGGTTGGAAGCACAAGTGTGGGCTATTGGGATTGGTCAGTTTGAATCCATAACTAAAGGGGTTTTACAGGGCTGTTCTTGTTGGAGTCTGTTCCCCCATACACTCGACTTCTTCACTGGCTTTGACAGTCCTTTGCAATGGACAGTCTGGTGAACAACACAAGCTCATGCTGATGGGTTCATTAAGTGCAAACAGGTTGCGAGTCAGGACTAGAAATATTAAGGATATAAGGGTTTCATTTTTCATTTTGTCCACAGAGTCGCAGAATCTCAGCTGGGTCTGCAGACCTATCTCTGGCCCTTGACCTCTGAGCCAAATGACCCTTGGCCTCTCCTGTGCTCTGGCAACTGTTGCAAAACGCTCTGAACACTGATAAATGCCCAAAGGTCAGCCCTCCTTCTGCCAGCCAGCCTCCTGCCCTAAGGTACTCCGTGCTAGTCATTCGGCCTGGATGTCTCCTTTCTGTGCCCAGGCCCTCCCCTCCACCCCCACCTCTCTGTGTTGGACTCTCAGATGCACTCCGCTCACTCAGGGCCCTTCTTCTCCCTTGCCTTCTTCCTTTGAAAACTTTTAATCCACAATTTAACTTTTGAAACTTTTGATTATGATCCAAAGGCTGACAGATCATAGTTTTATCATGAACGACTCACACTTGTTCTGATCCAACGCATTCATTGCAATCGCCTTGAAGATCATGTATCTCGCTTTCCCTGGGTTTCTTGTTTTCATCATGGCCTTCTTTCCTAACCCTCCTTACTTTGTCCTGGGGGGATCTTAAGTGATTGATTCTGCTAACACAGTTCAGTCCCAGGTTATGGTCCAGGAAGGTCCTATGAGTCCCTGTCTCAGTGCTCTCAACCTGTGGGTCAGACCCTTTGGGGGACAAATGACCCATTCACAGGAGTCACCTGATTCATAACAGCAGCAAAATGATAGGAAGCAGCAACCATAAAATAATTTTATGGTCGGGGAGGGGGGGGTCACCACCACATAAGGAACTGTATTAAAGGGTCTCGGCATTAAGCAGGTTGAGAACCACTGCCCTATCTGAAAAGTAAGCCTGGTCTCTTTTATGATGTTAACTTCCCTTTCACATTGTTCCTCCACTCTGTCTGATGTCTGTGTGGACCGTCAGTCTATTAAGTTAATTACTTCCATGTGGCTTCTAATTTTCATAACTCCTTCCCTACCTGTCCCCCCCCCCCCCCCCCTCTTTGGATAGGGAGAGACCTTAGGCTGGCTGTTCTTGAGCTTTGAAGACCTCAGTGGCTCCTCACCACAGTATAATGCAAAGCATTCTTGGTGTGCTCTGCTAAGCTACACCAACTGACCTTGATGTCTCCCGAGACTATGGTCCTGAGTCCCCACATCCAATGACTCTTTTCCTCAAAGTATTTGGTTGTGCCTATGACATTTCCATAGCTTTTGTCCCCTGTATGCGCCACCACATTCGTGTGTATACTTACAGCAAAGTACATAGACTTATGCAAATATCCTCAGCTAAAATATACATCTATTCATAGGTGTACTTCCACTCTCCCTGTCCCGCCTGCTCAACCTGCCTGTGCATTCAAGCACCTTCTTGCATGGCTGTGTCTTTAACCAAACTGGCTTCTAGTGCCCTCGACTCTTGCACACTCCCCAGTGTTTTCCCCTGCCTCCACTCTTCCTTCCTAACCTGCTGATTGTTCTGTCCACCCTCTAGCTCACGACTTCTCCACCCCCACCCCCTTCCCTTCTTAGCCTTGGTAGCTATCCAAGAATGTTTCTTTTAATGTAAAAACCTACTCTTGACTTTTTATAAGAGGGGGTTTCATACACTCTCTTTTTTGTGTTGGACTGATTTCACCCAGCATGGTGCCCTCCAGGGTTAGCTGTGTTGCGAGGTGTTTCATAGATTGTGATGCTTGAATGTTGCCCGGCAGTCCACTGTGTGGACATACCAAAGTTTATCTATGTGCTTTTCCTGTGACTCCTCTTTCTCTCCTGCTTCTGAAAGATGACTCACTTGATACCCAATGAAATGGCCAAGCTCACTAATTGCCACGTGAGAGTTCCACACACTCTAGTTGGCCGCTCTTACCCAGTCATTAGCGGGCAGATACAACCACTGGTGCAGAAGAGTCAGATCTAGTCATTCAACTGTGCCACGCCGGATCACGAATGATTAAAGAAGTTAGCGTGACTCGAGGTGGAGTCTGATAAAATCCAACTTCAGATGAGGGAATGGTGTTGAGTTTACATACTGAGCACCGGGTTTGCAAAAGTCTGTGGATTACCATGAGAAACAAGAATCCATTTGGAGAGTTCCACCCATGGATGTGACTAGCCCTGCTACCACGCAGACAGCACGCTGCAAAGTAGACTGATGCAGGGGTGGTGAGGCTAAAATCTAACCCTGATCATTTGTTCTCGCTTTGGACCCATTTTCAATTGGTTCTGGTTTTTATTAACTTCTGCTTTCTTTTTGAGGTTTTATTTTGTTCTATTTTGATATTGTTGTTAGTATTTATTTTTCTTCATATGAAATCTAGGATAGGTAAATCTATAGAGACAGTAACTGGACTGATAGCTTCTTAGGGTTATGGCAGAGAGGTTGGGGAAATAGGGAGCTTTTATTAATGAGCACAAGAAAGAAGAAAATACTCTAAAAATTATTTTAGAATGCTTTTCAATATGTGGAAACCACTGAATTATATGATATGTAAATTGTATGTCAATAAAACTTTCTTTAAAGGATGGACTGTGAACTCAGGTTCGACAAGCCATTTCACTTTGGTCAGATACTATGAATTCAGAGCTTCTGTATCGAACCTCATGGGTAATAGAGAGGTGCTGGTAATAAAATGGGGGTGGGACTCCTCTGAGGTCAACCCCCCTAACTATGCCAGGCATCTCTCTTCTCAAACTCTCATTCAATACGAAGCTCTCTGCTACATTCTGTTGGGAATGAAAACAGAGCTTCATCAGTCATCGTTCCTGTCCTCGAGGAACTGAACTCAATCAGGAAATATAAGACCTACACATACATGTAAGATGATGACAGGGCTTTGTGATGGCCCACAGAACTTTCTGTTGCAATGGAACCGTTCTAGAAATCTTTACTGAAAATACGGTAAGCACTAGTCACACCTATTAAACATCAGAAATATGGATAATGCAACTGTGGCGTGGAACTGAGTTTTAAAATGAATATGAATGTACCTTGAGAGTCATGCGTGGTTGAACTGCATAACAAAATTGAAGGCATGACACGAGCACTAAAAATATGAACAGAGGAGGAGCAGGGCGCCCGAAGGTCACCAGATCACCCACTTTAGGGTCACATGGCCGAGGAAGGTTTTCAGGAAGGGGTGTGATTTCATTCGGACTTATAGGGAATTTGAATAAATGGAGGCTAACACCAGCTTCTGGAAATTTTTTTATACTCAGCTGAGAAGCCCTGGGCTTTGCAAACAGGAAAACAAGAGAGCGAAGTGTGAAATCCACCCAGACACACCTCAGAAGAATACTTGCTTCTTGTCATTCGCAAACGTTCAGGAGCCCAGCTCTTCTCCCACCCACAGGGCTGATGGTCTGAGAAGTCGATTCTCCTCCAATCGTGCCTCCTGTCCCTAAGACCACAGGGCATCTTCCTTGGCTAGTGTGGGAGAGGGGAGCGTGGGGAGAGTTGGGGTGAACGCCATAAATGAAAGTGGGAATTTAACCAACATGTGTTCAGAGCCGTGTTTCCCAAAGTAGGCAGTATTGCCCCCTGGGGGGGGGGCGGGGCTGAGACCATGCGATGAAGGGAGGGGGGGGCATGTCCCAGGAGGAGGGGCTGCCAAAGCAGATAGCTTCACTTTTTCCTGGTTTATAAACTATAGCATTTTTTCATTGCCATTGGGATCTGAATAAAAAAAATTTTTTTTTTCCTGGAAAGGGGTGATGGGCCACATGTTTGGGAACTAAAGGTTTAGAGTGTACTCTGAGGATGGAGGTGGCAACGCAACACCCCCATGGCCAATGAGTCGATTCTGATTCACAGAGACTCATACAGAGGATCTGAGGGGGGCTGAGAGCCTCATCTTTCTCCTGGGAAGAGGCCTGTGGGTTTGAACAGCCAACCTTACTGTTTGCACCCCGATGCTTACCTGACAGTGTCAGGGGTAGGGGAAGGAGGCATCAGGAGGAGGTATCTGGAGGGTGGTGGTGACTGGAAAGTTCTAGACTTCTGAAGACATTTTCTAACTTTACAATTTTGCCTAAGATTTTTACTCTCCCTAGACCAGATGTGGCATTTTTGAGTCCTAGAAAGTAAGGGACGTATTTCACACCATCACTGGCCATACTAAAACCAGAGTTTTGTCATTTATTTTCAGCACTAGTTTAGAAGGGGGGACCATTTTTGCTACTAGATCCAGTACCTTCCCCCGAGGGCAGTTCTAAAGCTGACTTCAAGACACCCTACATCCTTTCTCTTTCGCTTTGCCCCTGTTGTTTCTCTTGCTGGGGCTCTGGATCCCTTGCTGGCAGGGAAGCCAGCTATCTCCGGACCATCACTAGCACCTCCCTTCCCTCTTGGCCTCTGGATTCTACCTCATCGGGAATGAGATGGACTGGAGTATGAAATGTTAATGGAGGTGCCTTATAGTGTGCCATATTTTCTACATAAAGAGTAATCCTCGCTATCAGACAGAGAGGACTGTAAAGTTGATTCTTGTAGATGTTGTTTGGTCCAAATGTGGTGTCTTATCATTTGACCCATTTTAAAGATGTTTCCATCTTTAATATCTTCTGCTTTCTTTCGAATTGCAGTTTTGGTTTTTCTATGTTTTGTCTAGTCATTGTTTTATTAAAACCTCTCTTTTGTTTGCTTCTTGTATGGCTTTTGGTATCTGAAATCCAGAATAGGTCAATCTGCAGCTATAGTAACTGGATTAATAATTACCGAGGCTCATGACAGGGGAGGATGGGGGGAAATGGGGAAACAATGAGCACCAAAAGAAAATGTTCTGGGAGGGCAGAGTGGAGACCGGAAACCCCTCTGAAGACAGTCGGACATCCCCTTACAGAAGGGTCACAAGGAAGAGAGGAGCCAGTCAGGGTGTAGTATAGCACCGATGAAACATACAACTTCCCTCTAGTTCTTTAATGCTTCCTCTCCCCCACTATCATGACCCCAAGTCTCCCTTATAAATCTGGCTAGATCAAAGCATATACATGGATACAGATAAGAGTTGGAAACACAGGGAATTCAGGACAGATAACCCCCCCAGGAACAATAGTGAGAGCAGCGATACCAGGAGGAGAGGGGAAGCTGAGAGAAGAAAGGGGGGAACCGATCACAATGACCTACATCTAAACCCACCCGGGGGGCAAACAACAGAAAAGCGGGTGAAGGGAGACATGGGCCAGTGTGAGACATGAAAAATAATAATAATTTATAAATTATCAAGGGAGGGAAAAAATGAGGAGCTGATATCAAGGGCTCAAGTAGAAAGAAAATGTTTTGAAAATGATGGCAACATATGCACAACATATGGTGCTTGACATAGTGGATGTATGTTCTGAAATTGATTGTGGTGATGATTGCACAATTCTTCTAAGCATGATTGAATAATTAAATTGTATGTGAGATATATGCCAATGCCACTATTTAAAAAAAGGATATGGCTCACATTATACAATCACCACACCAAACAAACAAACAAACACAGTAGTTAACTTAGTTGTATCAGCAACCCTGGTAAAATTATGTTGTCTCCTAAACAGAAAAGTTGACTTTCAACAATTTTCCTTTGAATGGCTTGTGCCTTAGTTTTGGTATTTGTTTTGTAATGAACGCTATGGTCATTAATGAATAAACAAGGATTATTAAGCATGGTGTCCTGTGCAACAGATCATTAAAAAATGAAACTCGATACACACTTAAGAAACTTTTCATGTTCGATGAATAGTAATATTTCCAGTATTGGGGGATGTTTGACATACATTCTATTACATTATTATCCATAGTAGAATGATAGTAAGCATATGGTCAATCGCATCTGTGTGAATGCCAGTGTTTTAAAGTTATAGATATGATTATTTACAAAGCGTGTGGCCTAGCACAGCTAAAAAGAAATTGATTGAATTTGTTAGGATGGTTGACTATTCAAGTTCCTTTATGAGTCACCTGGGACTGGAGCCTCCAATGGTTGTTTACGGGGCACGGGCAAGAGCATATCAAGTCTGTATCGTCGTGGCAAACAGCACTGCTGGTCCTCCAGGCTGAATCAAAGCCCTGCTGTCTAGTAGTGGAGGAAAAGAAAATCAGGTTCTGGTTCATATATATATATGGGTTTATTCCCATGTCTCGGAAATCGATAGATGGCTGCAAACAAGTTTTTTCAGTAACACACTTGTCCTAATCTCATTAAGTTGCCTTAAACAAACAAACAAACAGTGACTACTGAGGGGATCTACTGAATCAGTTACATTCAGAGAGGTCAGCGCTGAAAATTGCTTTGGGGTTCCTAAAGGGTGATCTGGATAGACTTTCTCCAAGGATACAGCATGATCAAGGGGGCTTAGGAGGAAAAGGTTTTAAGAAATATAGAACTGCCTCGGTGAGGAAGAAGCCAAGGCATTCTTGTCTCCATTGACACCACATCTGCTCATTCTGGGAGAGTCCTTCTGGAGGATTGTATTGGGAAACCTCAACATCCAATCCCGATTTTTCCACTGCAGAGTTTTTGTTTCCCAAACTCAGAGGCCATTTAAATGGAGCGCAGTGAGTCTCTGGGGAATGCCCAGAGGGTCTTCTCTACAGACGTGGTAGGAATCAGAGAGCAGACTCTCCAAGAGAAGGATGCGTGAGATGGAAACACTACCGTAGATGGAGGATATGTTGAGAAAGCATAGCTCTACATTCTACCTTTTCGCTGCTGTTAAAGGTGTTATGACTTCAGAGCAGTGCTTTTCCACTTACTTTCTTGTCAATAGAATCCATTTTTTTCCAGTGGCCGCTCATGGTGGATGCAGTTGCATGTTGAGTGAATAGAGTAAGAATTAGATTTGAGATTCCATCCCTAGCTCTGATGAGAAAGAATTTGTGTACTATCAAGAGCCCTGCTGAGAAAAGGAGTTTCGATAACACGGGCAAGAATGTAGGGAACATGTCAATGGCGGTGTCGAAGTGGTAGATTAGACAACCTTTTATGTAGGTGTCTTCAAGACCCTGGTGAACCTTATTTCCAGCCAACACATTCTCGTCTGCTGGAGCTTGAATCACTTCAGTTAGTGCCTTGCCAATTCCCTTCCACTGATTAGATTCCTGCCCCTATGAGTCTAATACTCATTTCATCTATCATTGCATCACCTCACCCTGGCTCCCCCAGCTTTGCCTTGTTTGAGATACACATTTCAGATTTCTCCTATTGGAGTGTCATCTCCTTGAAGACAAGAGAGCTGTCATCATTCATCTTTGCATTCCTCATTGTTCCCAGCACAATTTCCAAACACACACAATGCTTTGTTCCAAATCTAATTTGTAGACAC
>PVJH01042280.1:0-14409 GCA_004026705.1 Nesogale talazaci
TGCTGGAATGAAGGACAGACGGGGCAGTGGAGGACCAAATGGGTAGTCATGCGAAGGAGCACCTGGGGTTCGGAGAGGGGCTCCCCGGGCCACAGAAACCACAGAGGCCAAGTGGCTGGGATGGAGTGTCTCGGCTCAGGTGCCAGGGGCACCTGTGGACGGGCTCTCAGGCTGGGCGGCAGAAGCCAGGCCCATCTGTGGGTGGTGTCCTAAGCTGCTGGGGCCAGGAGTAGGCCTGCTGTCTTTGAGCTTGGATGGACCCCGGGGCCAGTCCCTAGTCCTGTCTGGGTTTCAGCTGCCCAGTCCCCATCCATGGAAGGGCAGTGCTGTTCCCTGCCTAGCCTGACCTCTGTTGAGAGGGTCTGTGGTGAACACGGCCTGCCAGGGAGTAGGAGCAGATACCTGTTACCTAAGCAGGAAGAGTCCGGTGGTGGCTGGGCTTTCTTGGTCACCTCCCCCACCCCCGTACTCCAGGGGAGGCCCACAGAGCAGGGAGGGTCAGGGCTAGGCCACAGCAGGTCAAGGGCCACCTGCGTAGGGGAGGTGACGGGCAGGCAGGCGGGTGGGTGGCAGGCTGGGTGCCCAGGGGCTGTGCCTGCAGGGAGGGGCGTCCCGTGACCTCCTCTCGGGCTGCCAGTCTGTTGTTTGCTCAGGAAGCTGCTGCGTGACCCAACTCTCGGATCCGGGAGTCTCGGCACCCAGCCAGCTCGGGTGATGGTCGGGGCCCCAAGTGCCACCTTCTTGCTGGGCCCTCTCTGTCCACCCTTCTCCTGCAGGGTCTCCTCTACCCAGCCCCAGTGCCAACATGCTCTACCACTGGCAGCTGTGAGCCCTTGGCCTTCCGGTCACCTCTGGGCCTCTGCCTCCTGACCTGTGACATGGGCTGACGCCCTGCGCTGGCCTCTCCCCGCTTGTTATTGTTGGACTAAGGGACATCATAGCGCTTGGCCCACAGACAGCATGCCCGCCTCCAAGCCCTCCCCCTGCAGCCCCAGCAGAGGTCACAGGTACCTGAGAAGGACATGGGGCCGAGGCCATCTGGCCACCTGGGTCCCAGTGAGACCAGGGAAGAGGCACCTCCCCAAAATGTGCTCACCCAGCTGCCTTGGCCACTGTCCTGGCACGTTGGCAGGGGCAGTTCCGGGGTGGCCACTTGACTCTGGTTTCAGGGATTAGTGTTCAGGGATTAGTGAAACCCATGGCTGGGAGGTGTGGGCCGGCGCAGCCCCTCTCTCTCTGGGGTGGGTGGTGGTGGGAGGGTCTCTGGGAGGCCCTCTCTGCAGAGCCCTTCTTACTTTGAGGCCTGCGCCCCTCCCCCACCACTCCGAGAGACTCACCAGTTGGGCTCAGGGAGGCCTGGAGTCTTCAGGGACCAGACGGTGGGTGACCCGTGCTGGCTGGCCTGACCCCTCAGCTCCTGTGCTCCACACAGTGCTCCTGTGTCACAGAGTTGATTCAGACTCGGCCCCACGGGGTTTGCAAGGCCGTCACGGTCACAGAAGCAGACTGCCTCATCGTTCCCCCGAGGAGCAGGCTGGCGGCTTTGAACCTCTGACCTTTGGGTCAGCAATGAGCTGCGTAACCACTGTGCCACCAGGGTGCCTTTGTCCTGTGATCCAATTAAACCTGATGCACTGTCGGGTGTGCTTCTGACTCAGAGCAAGCCGGTGGGCCAGGGTGGTACTGCCGGTGGGCGTTTCCTGAGAAGGTCAGACTTTACAGGAGGAAGTCTTGCCTTTCCAGAGAAAGAGCAGGGTACCTGGTGGTTTCGAACCGCCGGCCTGATGGCTAGCAGCCCAGCGCGTCATCCCCACGCCACCGGGGCTCCTTGTCAAGTGACTTCCCCTCCACCATGCTTCCCCAGCTCCAGCCCAGCCCCATCGGCCAGCCCAGGCCCTCCCTCGCCCTCTTGACCAGCCTCACCAGGTTTCTCAGCCGCGCGTGCCGGCCAGCGGGTCCTCATGAGGTTCCATCACCTGTTCTCCCACCATCCTCCTGGCTTGGTGGTCCTATGTCACCTGCTGTGGCTACCACTGGGGCTTCCAGCAGGCCCCGGACAAGTGGGCTGAGGCGTGATGGAAAGTGGGGGTTGTGTGCAGACAGGCTGAGGAGCCCACAGGGGCCAGACCTGTCTGGAGACCTCTATCTAGCAGTTCTTTCTGAACAGTCCGAGGGCCAAGTCCTCTCCACGAGCCAGCCAGCCACCCCACCATTCCCTGAGCCTGTGACGCATGGTGAGCCTCTGAGCTGGTATATAGTCTCTCACCTGCAGATGAGCGCACAGCTAATAGGTGCACAGCTCCCAGGAAGCCTCTGGGTACCGTCCCCTGTGCCCCACACCATGCCTGCAATTTGTAGAATGGGGTGCTCTCTGGGATGCCCCCTGCCCCGTGTGGTCTGGGGAAGGGAGGGTCCAGGTTCTAACCTTTGAGTCACTCCCCTGCCCCCGCCGAGCCTCAGTTTGCCCCTCTGGGAATTGGGTATCCTAGCGACTTCCTGATCCCCTGTTCCAGTTCCTTTGCGAGTCCCAAGAGGGAGCAGATAAAGAGGGCTTTGAAGAGTACAAAGAGCTTCGCTCACGACTGCGCGGTTATTATTGTTAGCGCGGTGCGGAGATAAGGGTGGGGAGGAGGCACGGTGACAGTTGCCAAGAAACCTGGGAGCTGTCAGCGGCGTTTCCGGCTGGCCCAGCCCACTCAGCCCCAGGAGCTGGGACACGGGGCTCTCCCCCCACACCTGCCTCACCCTTTCCCCAGGGAGAGATGGGTGCTCCGAGACTGGGAGGGGCCAGGGGACCGCTGGCAAACGGCCACACACAGCAAAGGGCTGAAGGTGACCCTGGAATGTGCCAGACAGGCTCTGGCTTCCCATGTGACCTTGGGCAAGTTACCTCTCTGGCTGCCACCTCTACCTGTTGGAGGAGGTGGTGGCTGGGCCTCTAGACTGGTCAGGGCAGGATTGGACCCGGAGGGAGAAGGGATCCTTGGATGTGGCTACAGGATCCCAGGCTTTGGTGGGGAGGAGGCCGGCCAACAGGGCAGAGGCCTGGGCAGGGCCAACGGCGGTGCCTGGCTGGAGGTCAGCCCTTGGTGCTGCCCTCCTCTCGGGTTGACCTGGGGCGTGCCCCGCAGCCTCTGGGTCCCCCTGTTTTCTCACCTGGAAACAGGCTGATAGGAGTGAAACCTCACAGAACAGGTGCACTGAGGGGGCACTGTACAGAGCCGTGGGGACTTGGGGGGCGGGGAGGGAGCTCTGCCCACATCCCAGCATGCTCCCTGCTGCTGCTCGGTGCAGAGAATGCAAAGCACTGTTAGCTAAGCCCAGCCAGGGAGTTAGGAAGGGTTTCTGAGAAGGGGTAGGGTATGTGGGTGCCGACTGGGGGCCAGGAGGACATGGGGGACAGGAGAGACGGGAGGGGCAGAGGAGTTGGGCTAAGAGAAGGGGAACGAATCTTGTTGAGGACGGCGACAGAGGTCAGAGGCAGTAGGAGAGGATGAGAGTGCGGGATGAGAACCTGGGGGACAAGGAGGTGGGGAGGGAGGTAAGAGACTGAGGTCATTCGTTTCTTCTGCGAAGCATTTGTTGAGCAACCCTCAAACATACACCATACTGACTCACAGCAACCACCAGTCATGAATCCAACGCAGAGACCTGTGCGACCTTAAGGGCACAGCATCCACAGCCAGATGGTCGGGGCTTCAAACCCTCAGACTTTGACTTACTGGTGGTGTGAGACTTCACCTCCCCGTGTCTCAGCCCACTCACCTGAAAGGTGGGGCTCAGTGCCTTCAGCCAAGCAGGGTTGCATGTCAGCAGGCCTGTGCCCAGGAAGTCCCCCACCCCGTCTCACTGCCATGTTGGCTGCAGCTGCTCTGTGACTGTGTGATGGCCGACCAGCAAGACTGGGCTTAGAGAGGACCGAGGTCTAGCCCACAGGATGGACCACACAGTGTGGAGTGAAGATGGTGGGATTTGGAGTTGAGAAATCTGGGGTCAGATATCTTCTGTGCCTCATCACACAAACTTGAGCAAGCTGCTGCTCCGTTCCAAACTCAGCGTCCTCACCCGTAAGATGGGTGCCTTCCTTGTAAGGAGCTGGAAGGAAGAACTGAGGGGGAAGCCGTGGCTCTCAGACCACCCTGCTCTGCTCGCCAGCAGGCCTGAGGTTGGATGGCGCAGGCCTTTCCGGAGCCTCCGATTTCTGCCTCCCTGCCCCAGCCCTTGAGGGAACCCTGAGTCTTTAGTGGTTCCAGTGCTCGACTGCTAACCAAAGGTTGGCATGTGACCCTATCAGCCCACAGAAACCCTCTCCCACGGGACCAACAGAGAGCACCAAGCTCAGTGGAGGACAGACGGAGGTTGTCAAAGATTTCATCTTGCTTGGATCCACAGTCACTGTTCTTGGAAACTGTCCCCAAGAGATCAAATGAGGCACTGCCAGGGGTCAATCTGCGGCACAGACCTCGTTGAAGTGCTGAGAAGCCAGGAAGAAAGGGGACCTGACCCAAGCCAGGCTTTACCTACAATGGCCTCATGTGCATGTGAACGTTGGACTGTGAGTAAGGAAGGCTGAAGACGAGTCGATGCATTCGAATTAGGATGCTGACTGCCAGAAGAACCAAGAGATCTGTCCCGGAGGAAGTTCAACCGGAAGACTCCTTAGCAACGAGCAGGGTGCGTCTTGGTCTCACAGACCTAGGCGGGGTCAGGAGAGACCAGGCCCTGGAAAAGGAGGCCATGCCATGTTTGGTAAAGGAGAGGACATTGAAAGAGAGGAAGGCACTCCACGGCATGGACTGACATGGACCGCGGCTGCAACAATCACGCAAGCCTAGCGATTGTGAGGAGAATGCGTGCCCGGGCAGCGTGGGCACTGTTGTCCTGTGAGGCAGAGCTCACGGACAGCACGTATCAGCCACAGCAGGGATGGCTCGTTCGAGGGGAAGAGTGCCTCCCAAAGATTTACAGCCTTGGTGAACAAGCGGCATCTCTCGAAGAAGCAAAAGCCCGCATGGAAGAAGCACACCAGCTTGTGTGATCACCAGGTGTCGATGGGCTCAGGTATCAGGCATCAAAGAACAAAACATATCATTGTGAATGAGGGGGAGTGCGGAGTGGAGACCCAAAGCCCACCTGTAGGCAACTGGACATCCCCTTACAGAAGGGTTTTGGGGAGGAGACGAGCCAGTCAGGGTGCAGTGTAGCAACGATGAAACATACAACAGAGTTGATAGGAGTTGGGATCACTCATTGGCCATTGTCTTGCTCACAAATCCTCAAGGACTCTTTACTGCCAACCATCCTGAGAGGATTGGGGAGGTTGGGGTGGACCATGCCTGAGTGAAGACCCAGGCGTTCATTGATGGAGCCCTGAGTCATTGCCCGACTGGGACGGAGTTTCTGGAAAGAGCTGTGCCACGGACTCAAAGGCAGACGGCTGCAAGGCGTCTGGGAATGCCTCTCATGCACAATCTCACCACCAGCCCTCAGGGCTGCCACTGCCCAGCACCAACTGTCCCCAGTGTAAGGTGCCTCTACCCCTGGGAGGTAGAAGCATCCATGCTCCAGCAGGGCTGTGGGTGGGCTTCCCTGGCCCGTGACTCCTGCTGGCATGGCCAGGAGGGACTCAGAGTTTCCCCACCGTCTCCTCCCCAGACCAGGTTCCGACCTCGGGGTGTGGCAGCCCCAGCCCCTGCCTGACTCAAGCCTGCCGTGGGCCTCTGCAGATCATCCAGCAGCCTGAGTGACTCACCCCTGCGAGACCAGCCTCTCTCCAGAGGCCTGGCAGAGGTGCAGCCCCAGCAGGGTACAGCCACGTCAGGCCGGCCCTCGGCAGTGATGGAAACAGAACCTGCTCCTCCGGGCTCTCAGAAGCCACTCAGCGTTTCCTCTCCCTGGCCCAGGGGGGCTTCCTGGGCAGCAGGGCTGGCTGCACCCTTACCGGGCCAGCCCCCTTTCCTCAGGGGCGAGGGTGTGGGCTTGGGCACACAAGGTCCCGCTCCGAAGCTGGCTCTGCCTCGATGCCACTGTGTGACTTCCGTGTGTCGGCCTGGTGCACCGTAGGGCCAGTGAGCATTAGCCTATAGCTGCCACGCTGTCCTCCCCATCAAGGTTCAGGAAGGGGATTCTAGGCAGTCACTCTAGACCGCAGGGGTCCTGTCCCGTCCTGCACGTCCCCTCTGATTGATAGTGGTTTGGACCATTGTAATCCACAGGGCTTCCATTGGCCGATCACCCAAAGGAGATCGCCAGCCCTTCCTTCCTGGTGTGTCCAGGAGCTCTGCTAGAACCTGTTTGGTTCACAGCAACCAAGATGCAAGTCTCCACGGAGGAACCGAGGGCAGCTGCACACAGGGTCCGCTGGCTGAGTCTCCCGCTTGGAAGGCGAGAATTCTACCACTGAACCGTTGCTGCTGCTGCTGCTGTGAAACTCATGTGCGCTTTACGGCGGCCTGATAGGTCCCCAGTAAACACTCACTCACGGACACAGCAGTCAACAGCTCTCAGGATGCATGGCGCTGGGTAAATCTGCTGCATAAAGACCTCTTTAAAATGTTGACAAGCAAGGATGCCTCTGTGAGGACGGATTTGTGCCTGGCCAAGCCAGGGTCTTCGCCAGCTCACCTGCAGGAGAAGGTCGGGCACCGAGTCAGGAAGACCGAGGGAAGATCAGCGTCTTTGAGGTCCTGTGCTGGTGAAGGATATTGAAGTACAACCAAAAGACCCAACAGATGTCCAGCCAGCGTGCTCGTGAGGAGCAAAGATGGCGAGGCTTTGTCTCATGTACTTTGAACATGTTGTCGGAAGAGAGACATCCCGCTTGGTAACGTCGACCTTGGTAGCAGTGGCTGTGACGATGGGCTTCCACCTGTGGACAGGTGTGAGAACGGCCCAGGACTGGACAGCACTTTGATTTAGGCTGTGAGAACGAACCCTGGCACCTAGCAGCCACCACAACCACGGTGGAGAGAGGGCTTAGGAAGAGACCCATCTGTGTCTCTCGTTCCTGAGGACTGAGAGCCTGCTGGGCAGCACTGCCAAAGAGCTCCCTCCTCCCCATCCTGCCCCCGGGCACTCAGAAGCCCTCCCTCCCCTCAGCTCTGAAAAGGAGTCTTCTTTCCAAAATCCCTGAGTCTACCGACTTGGGGCCCTCCCTGACCACAGACTCCTTTTCTCTTCCAGGAGGACTGATGGGCAGAACCAGCGCTTCCCTCAGGCACTAGACCTGCCACGCGTGGACTTGGCTCCTCCCCACAGTGCCGCACACCACCCTAAAGTAAGTGGCCCTCGCCCACAGCTCTAGGTCTGCGAGTCCCCCTCCCCACCCGGCCTCCACCTTGACGTGGGGCTGGGAGTGGAATGTTCAGGCAGAGGTGGATCAGGAGTTAGCTCCCCGAGGGAGTGCCTCCCCTGTGCCCCAGGGTGAGGGGTGACAGGTTGGGGGTTGGGGCTGGTGCAGCCCCGAAGGTGGACGAGAGTATGGAGAACTGTTGGAGGGTCATCTCAGACCTCAGCTGAAGCCACCAGCTCTTCCTCAGGCGCTGCAGCCTGGGCCAGTGGGATCGTGGCAGGCCCGCTTCGCAGGGCGGCCGTGGGGATTCAGTCAAGAGAGCCGATAAAACCTCTGGCACGGGGTCAGCGCCCTATCAATGGGCCCATTATTGCTCCTATCAGTGGCATCACATGTTGGCCCCGCATCTGCTTTGTGCTGAACCTGGTGCTGGGTGCCAAGGAGCTGGGAACCAGCCTGACACAGTCCGTGGCCTCCTAGACCAGCCAGGAGAGAAACAAGGAGACGCCCCGAGCAGAGTGTCCAGCTCCAGTAATGACCGCCGACACCCGTTGAGACCGAGTGGGCGCTTTCTCTGCACCTCCTTTTTTATCGCACCTCCCCCAGCTGCCCCCAGCTCCTAGGCCAGAGTCCCTGGATTTGCCCCGTTTCTCAGATGAGCACAGGGAGACCCAGCGAGGTTCTTTGCCCACAGTCAGGTAGCCAGGATGTGTTGAGGCGGGAGGTGGGGGGGAAGAAGGGTGCGCTGGAGCACAGGTTGTCTGTCTGTCCAGAGTGGCCTAATAGCTTCTCAGTGCTGGGGTGCAGGAAGTGGCCCCTTTTGCAGTACCCTCCCAGTTTGTGGGAGACAAATGGGGCTTTCTGGTCCCGCCAGGAAGCACAGCCCCTGAAACTCACCGAGACGACTCTACCCTGGCCTGTAGGGTGGCCGTGAGTCTGCGCCCGCTCGAGGGCAGTGGGTTTGGTGGTGCACTTTATGAAACGTGCCCCTCCAAGGGGTGCTCGAGGGGGGTCCTGAGGGGAGCAGCAGGGGAGTTCCTGAAATCCTCTTCTGCTCTCTGTGTCTGGGCAACAGCCCAAGACTGGGCCACATGGATCGTGGGGCTTGGCACGAAGGGGAGAATCAATGGCAGGTTCTCACTTGGCGCAGCTGGCTTCTGTTGAAGTTTCCAGCCTCTCTCCCTCTCAGCATCCTGGGAGTGGGCCTGGGTTCTGCCCTTAGCCTGCTTCGTCCCCTCCCTGGGCCTCCATTTTCAGGAAAATGCAGGTCAGAGCAGCCTTGCCCGGTCCTGCCTGCTCACACAGTGCGGGCTGGTCTCTTTGGGGCAGCCCCAAGCTGGCTCCCCATGGGCTTCCTGGCCTCCTCCTAGTCTGGCCAGAAACCTCCATTTGTGCCAACACAGCCCAGAAGGCGGCTCCAGGCCACTCCATCCTGATAGCCACCCCAGCCCAGAATCAAGGCAGACTGAGGCTCAGCCTCCTTCCACAGGAGAGGAAATGTACCGGGAGAGGCAGACCCATGTGGCTCCCCCACAACTAACAGTGGGGCTGGGGGGACCCAGACACACTCCTCCCTTCCCTTGCCCACCCTCAGTCTAGCACTGTTACATCTGTAACAGACTGAAACAGTCTGAGGCGCACATGACCCAGCTATCAACTCCTTGTGCCAGGGGTCCCTTGCCCCTTTCGTGGTCTCAGTGGCCTTCTCTGTGCAGTGGGTGACGACCCACGATCATGCCTCCATCTACCCTGCTCACAGAGAGGGTGATGGGGAAAGTAGAAATGAGGAAGTTGGACTGTTATCAGTGTCATTACATTCCCAGGGCTGGATAGAAACCCAGGAGGGATAGTCCCTTCCCTTTGGGAAGCCACATGGGCCCACAGACACTGAGCTATTCAGAATGGCCCCTCCTCCTTCCAAGGTTTCTCCATTCAGGGAGTGGCCCAAGGTTCGCACACAGACTACTGCACCCCCTCTCCCCCCGCCCAACCCCATAGACACAGCAACTGACATACACACTTGATCTTAGCCAAAAGGCCGAGAAGCGACAGCAACTGACATAAAACCCAGACTCGTCTGCAAAGTCATCAGAGATTTGCACATGTACACACCCCTGTATATACAGACACATAATTAAAAGCACACAGGCACATACCCCCAGGCATTCTTATACACACGGAGACACGATATGTGCATGCACACACAGCCCAGGGGCTCCAGCCACACAAACATGCCCACAGCCATACACACACGTGTGACTGTGTGCACACGCTCCCCTCCACCTTGCACACAGACATCTCCACTGAATCAAGAATGCCTTGCTCCCTCAGGGCCAGTGTGGGAATGGATCTCTCTCTCTGGCTGCATTTCGATGGGTGCCCGGAAACGCTCAGGCCTGGAAGTGGCTGTGTAAATCAATATTTGCTGCTGTTAATTATTAAAACCAAAGCTACACCGTGTCTGGAACGCACGTCTCCGGAGTTCCCGCTGGCTCCTGGGGCCCACCCTGACTCAGGGCCAGGTCTGGGGAGGAAGGGAGGGAGGGAGGCACAGTAGCCCTGGGGAAGGAGAGCAGGGTGTTGATGCTCCTTCTGGAAGCTGCAGAGGGTGGGTACTCAGCTGGGGGATGACCCTGCCCTGCAGCATTCAAAGCAGCTGGTGTCAACTTGACCACAGCTCAGGCTGCACTTGCTCAGTTTGGCTGGGGTGGCTGGCCACCCTTGCCTGTGCTGTATACTGATGCGTCCAGGATCAATTGGAAGGATCTGCAGCCACCTCATATTTTACAGATGGGAAACTGAGAGCCAGAGAGGGGTAGGGAGCCACTCGAGGCCACTCAGAGAGCTATAGCAGGGCCAGCTCTATCCCCCATGTCTCAGGAAGCCTTCCCTCCATAGCCTGGGAGTCATGGGCAGGGGCAGGAAGGACAGCCAGCCTCTGTCAGCTCCGACCCTTTCCCTGGGTTCCCTGTTCTGTCTTTTCCTACCCTATACTGCAAATGATTTCGCCTCAGAATCCGGTTTCTCATTGTGCTGTTATCTCCTGGGTTGCAGTGAGAAGTTTATGTGAAATGGGACATGCGAGGGACCCAGCAGTAAGTAGCTGCTCAGGAAAAGTCCTGTATTGCCAAGAAACTCGTTCCTTTTCCAGACCCACTTCATGCCTGTCCAGGGAACCTTCCCTTGAGTCCCTGAGGGGGGAGCACGGAGTTTCAGAGAACGGACAAGTCAGGGTTAGCTGGGCAGAGCCACGGGGCACCAAGGAGTCCCAGGCTTTGAAAACATCCAGCACCTCTGGCAGGAGCGCGCAAGCGCAGTGTCCAGGGGGTGCGGGCGGGCCTGACTGATGGGCGGGGCCTCGGTGTCCCCGCCCCCAGCTCGCCGCAGCCCCGCCCCGGTGCCCGCGCCGCCCGTACCTGGCGCCCCGCCCCCTCCGGGCCCGGCCGCCCCGGCGAGCCCAGCGCAGGCAGCGCCGCCGGGAGCCGGGAGCCGGGAGCCCGGAGCTGCGGGACGCGGGGCGCGGGCAGGGACGCGCGCGGGCCGGAGCCGGCGGGCCAGCTGGAGCGCCGCCGGGACGGGGGCCGGGGCCGGGCCGGTTTCGGGATGGCGCAGCCGCGGCCCCCGGCGCCCCCCGGCCGTCCGCGGAGGGGCTCGCTGCCCGCTGGCACGGGCTGGCAGGTGAGGGCCGGCGCGGGGGCGGCCTGGCCGAGGGGCACCGGGGCCCGGGCAGCAGGACTTCCTGGGAGGCCGGCCGGCTCTGCCCGAGACAGGGCGGGTGTGCGAGGCTCCGTCACGGTGGGTGTGTGAGCTTCTGGGCTGACACCCGGCCGCCGCCGCGCCGCGCCGCAGGGCTCACCCCACCCCTGGGGTCCCGGGCTTCGGGGTTCTTTTTTGCAACTAACTGCTCCTGGGACAGAATGCCCGCGGTGACACTGGGGTTCTGGGCGACCGTGGCCAACCTGCGCGCACCCGTGTGTGTGTGTGTGTGTGTGTGTGTGCGCGTGTGCCTGCGCCCAGCCCACGGCCCTCTACCCCAGCCCTGAGCCCGTGACAGGAGCTCTGAGGACCACAGCAGCATTGGTAAGGGTGCTGGTACAGTGGGGATGCCCCCATCTGGGCCGGCTTCGCTCACAGCCTTGGCCATGTGTCAGGGCGTCTGCTGCTCCGTCAGTCAGGTTGTGACTGTGGGTGTTACTTGCTGTGTGTACACTCTGGGTGACAGAACCATGTGTCAGTGTTGATGTGACTGAATCGCGGTGCAACAGGCATGTGTCGTCGTCGTCGTTCCCGGCTGTGTTCAGTCACCCCAAGTGGAGTGCCTTGGGGACTGTGGGCTCGTCATGGCCGACAAGCCGCTGGACTGACCCAGCGGTGGAGGCCTGCGTTGCGGTTCCAAGGTGTTGGGTGAACAGGTGTGTTTGCCCACCTGAGCTGCAGGTGTGTGTGTGTGTGTGTGTGTGTGTGGAGGGGGGAGGGGTTCTGCTGGAATTGCCAGTGGAGTGGTTTCTTAGTGGTGTGGGGAGGGGCCACATGTGACTGTGGGTCAGCATCTCTGGTGACAAATCCCACAGGCTGGACTTGGCCTGAAGGCAGGCCTCAATGAGTGCACCTGGGTGTGCGTGTGGCAGGAGTGTGGTGTGGACTGCAGGTGGGTTGTGAGCTTTATGCAGCGCCCCCCATCCTTGGTGATTAACCACACTTGCCCTTGGTGGTGGTGCCTGCCACCCAGGGTGTGACTTTGAGGTGCAGGGGATGTTTAAGTATGTGAGGCTGAGGGGTCTGGGGTTAAAGTTGTGTACACACACCTGCTTGTCGTTGGAAGCGCCTGCACCGCATCTCCCGGTGTGCCTATATTAGTGGCTGTGTGTGTTGTGTAGCTTTGCCTGTAATGACTGAGGTACTGACCTGCACACAGGTGGGTTTGCACCTGTGGGTGTGGCTCTCCTGGTACAAGGGCCTCACGCACGTAAGTGTACCTTTTAAGTCTTGTGCATACCGGTGTGTGTGTTTGTGAATACTTGGGACACAGACATGAGCATGTGTGTGTAGGCACACTTCTGAGACTCAGAATTGGTGTGCACAGACTTTGTGGGATTGTGTGTGTGTTGCAGTCTGGGTACCTATATGGTGACACGTGACAGTGCCATTTGAGGTTGACATATTGGGGTGCAGGCATGTGTGTTTGAGTGAGCAAACATGAGAGATTGTGGGGTGTTTACCTCGGGGTGTTGCTGCCCAATCCATAAGGCACGTGTGAGTTTGGGCAGTGTCTGGAGTTGGACCTATGGGGGAGGGGCACCCCCCAGAGACTCTGTGGGCTCCTCTAGCCCAGCCCCCAGCCCCACCAACCAGCAGCGATGCACACTGCCTTCCAGGAAGGCTTGGAGGGAGTTGGCGCTGGAAAGGCCAGTGCTGCCAAGTGCAGCTGGCAGATGCCGGGATTAACCCTGCATCTGCCCATACCAGCCTCGGACCAGGCTGACTCAAGGGGGAGAGGGGGCGAGGTGCTTGTGGACTCACAACAGATACTGGGTCCGTGGGCACGTCTGCATCCCCTCCCATAAAGAGGCCCCCTCCCACTGCTTGGGGGGGTGTGTGTCACTGCCTGAGGAGGAGCCAATGAACTGACTTCACTGAGACCTCGCCCACTCCAGGGACACAGAGGGACACCTGTGGAGGGAAGTGAGCACCCACACATCTCTGGGCAGGCCTCTGAGGGAGTTCTGCATTCACCCCCGGCACTGCATTCAGCCCTCAGTGGCATGAGGCGATTTGGGTCTTTGTCGACCCTGTCTCAACCCTCCCCAAGGAAGCAGGGGCGTGGGGTGAGGTGGGGCGGGGTGCTGGTGGGAGGGCCTGGGTACAGAATGACCTGCACTTGGCAATTGGTCTGATGCCCCTCCTATGAAGGCCCTCCATCCTGCTGGCTGCCCCTTTCAGGTGTCACTCTGGTTCATTAGAGTTGGGGGGGCAGGAGGCTGGGGCCCCAGAACTGACCGGATGCCCTGCTCTCCATTGCAGAACACAGAGCTCTTTGAGATGATTGAGAAGATGCAGGTGAGTGGGCGCTGCAGCCTGTACTGGGGACCGGGAGGGTGGTGGACTGGGCTCCATTCCTGCCGCACCAGCTCTGACCCTCCTTCCCTTCCCCTCCTCTCCCCACCTCCCCGATGGGGCAGGTGGTGACCTTGTGGCCTGGGTGGGAGTGGGGGTTGGTCTGGCCCAGCTTATCTGACTCAGGGGCCCAGGCACTGGCCACACTTGCTACCTTTGCTGGAACCACGCCCACCCCCACCCCAGACACACACACACACACACACACACACACACACACACACACCATGCCCTAGGGAAGCTGAAAGTATAAGTTCTGAACCTGTCCCCGTGCTCACTGGGGACACTGTGGTGGGGTTACAAATGAGCCCAGCATCCTGGGGTTCAGCCCGCTCCCACAGAACCCACTCATGCTCTGTTTTAACTCCTGGTCTCACAGGCCCTGGTCTGAGTTTTGCAAGCAAAGATGGCCCAGGGTGGGGGGTGGGGGTGGGGTGCGCGGGAGGGGGGGAGCTTGCCAGTCAGCTTCCCGTCTCCTACCCTACCCCCACCCCTGCAGCTCTCCTGCCCCCTCCTCAGCGCTGCCTCTCCTCTTTCTGTCTCCACCTTTTTCTCTTAACCACACACATCTGTGAAGAGCCCGTCCTCCCCACCCCCCCTCACACAGGCTGCGCACGCGGCCCTGCCCCCACTCCCAGAGGCACTCACATTCCGGCAAAGAACCCAGCCCCCACCGGCTCTGGCCTCCCTGGCTCAGGGCACCGCCAACCCAAGGAGAGGGCTCAAACCCCCACAGGGAGCACCCCGCATCTACAAGCTCCCCAGGGCTCCCCCTGCCCCACTTAGGGGGTGACCCTTCGGGGGTGGGGGCGAGGTGGAGCCAGCATTCGGCAGGGGGCTGACGTGTATGTATGTCTTCTCTTTGCAGGGAAGCAGGATGGATGAACAACGCTGCTCCTTCCCGCCCCCCCTCAAGGTAGGCCCTGCCCCCTCTGAAGAGGGTGGGCGTGGGGGTGGTACACCTGTGGGAGCCACGCCCAGGAGACGCCAGCACCTTTTCTGAA
>PVJH01042281.1:0-14412 GCA_004026705.1 Nesogale talazaci
ATAATGGGGGCCTGGAGGGAGGGAGAATGTTTTGAGAGTGATGATGGCAATGGGTGTGCAAAAGTGGCCTGAATACAACTGATGTTGTTGGGGATTGTGATGGGAGTTGTAGGGCCCCCCCAATAAAATGATCAATTTTTTTAAAAAGGGGGGGGGAGGGAAAGGGGAGGGTTTTTTTTTAAAAGGGGCTTGTATCAAGAGCTCAGGTGGAAAATATTGGGAAATATATGTGGAAATATGTGTGCAAATGTGCTTGATACAAATGAAGTACTGAATGTTGTAGTAGCTGTAAGAGCCCCCAATAAAATTAAAAAAAAAAAAAATGTCAACAAAGTCCCCGAAACCAAGCAGGGAAGATTTTCATAGGAACCCTAACCCGTCTTACTTTCTTCTCTCATAACGTCTTTATTATTTCTGCTCATATTAACTAAGGAATGACAAGAGGGAGCGTTCATGTTACCGGAGGGTCTTCTCCAGTGGCCTTCGAAGGTATTTATATAGAGAATCTCTATATTGATAAAATTATATCTAATTTTTCTAGTTTCTGTGGTCCAAAGTTTAATATTCTAAAAAAAAAAGTCTATATTTAGCCAACTACCCCCCACCCCCCACCTACGTCTTGCATGGGACTGACTTGCCCCAGTTTGCCTTCCTGGGTGGGAGGTTTGGTAGTAAAGGGAAGGGGAACAAGGATCTACTTCAGTGTGGTGTTTTGTTGTTCGGTGTCGTTGAATCAGTTTTTACTCAGAGGGACCCCATGTGATTGAGTAGCGTTTCCTAGGCTGTCATCTTCACAGGATAATTCGTCCTTTTTTCTAAGAGTCCCTAACTGTTGCACCTTTTGCTAATTAAGCTAAAGCTCTGAACCATCCCAGTCGGGAGAATTTTCAAGAGGCCGGATTTGTTTCAAACAGCTTCAAGAATTTGGAATTTAGTCTTTAGCCCTTGCTTCTGTCAGAGGAACCAAATGGGCCCCTTGGAGCTCATGAAAATCGGAGCCCAGAGTTCAGTGTGGCTCATGCCCAAGCCACAGCCCAGGCCTGTTGGTTTACAAGGGCAGAGGGAGTGAGGGAAGGAAAGGATGCTGGTGCTGAGGTGTGCTGCAGTGATCTGCAAAACAGTGGAGGTTCCACCTCTCTGGCTTCTCTGAGGAAGAAAGATGAGAGTGTCTATTACTGTAAAAATGTAAAGTCTCAGAAATCCAAAGGGTAGTTCTATATTTCCTATAGGGCCACTGTGAGTCGGGATTGACTTGTTGGCAGATAAGTTTGGTGTTTTTTGGCAGGGAAAGAAAAAGCACATATACATAAGGATACAGGACCCACTCCCAGTATGGCTCTCTCAGAGTCTTTGATGGCAAGATCCACTTGGGGTGCAGTGAAGAGTCTGTTTTTCACTGAGACTCTCAGTGGTCCCCTCTACTGACTGTTCTTCTCTAATTCGTCTCCTTGTCAATTATATAAGTAAATTCAAGTTCTTTCCATTCCTATGAATGCTATGCTTTGTGAAGAAATTTGAATTTTGGTGTAGCACTTTCCCCCTTTCTTTTTATCTAGCCCCAGAAGAGCAGCCCCTTCTACTTTCAAACCCAGTGAGCATGTCCATTTGTCTACAAACCAGATTCCTTTACCAGGATAACGGGAAAATCCTAATTTTTCTGTGTCAAAAATGATTTTCTTCTATGCTAAACCCACTGACAGTGTGCACAGCATGAGTTATAAATTATGTACTAATTACATGTTTTTTTTTATTATCCCCCTTCTGAAAATATACAAGCTGTCCCAAACAATCATCACTCAATTATGTTTCTATATTATTTCCTAATTGTCCCATATGTTAGTTTCTCACCTTCTTTCCCCCTGTGTTAGTCTGGGTAGACTAGAGAAACAAATCCACAGAAGCTCATATATGTATAAGAGTGGGTTTTATATAAAGGGTAAGTGTACATTCAGAAAGCATCCCAACCCCAACCAGTCCAAGCCCTTAAGTCTGACTTAACTCATATATCAGATACCAATCTACAAAGTCCTCCTCAAACACACAAAGCACACACAATGATGCCAAATGTAGGAGGATCACAGACCAGTGGGTAGAAAGTCTTTGGGTCCCATGGAGGTCTAAGCATCTGAGCATTGCAAGGGTCCCTACGCAGCTGCTCCAGCACCCAGGGCTGCATCAGGGTAGGTCCATGTGGCTTCTCCTCAGGGATGTCTGGCAGGAATCGAGCCTTGGAAGCTGACTCAGGGAACTGGCTAAGACAGCTGCATCCTCGTCCCGCCATCAGAGAGCTAGAGACCTGAGAACTAGAAAGGCAAGGTTAACCAAGCCCTTTATTGCTCCACCCTTCAATTAGTTCCACATGTGTTTATCAGCCAGGTTGGCACAATGAAACATAACTATCTCACCACTCCCCCCCCAATCCCCATAAGTCTACATGACTCTGGAAGACAGACATCATGACTTAAACTTCTTTTTTTCTTTTCTTTTATTTGTGGGCATCACTGCCCTCTGGTGGACGTGGGAGTTACCCAGCCTTACTCCCGGAGAGCTGCTGCTGGATTTGAACCGCCAAGCCAATGGGTCGCAGTCCTGCACTCAACCACCACGCCAGCGGGGCTCAGCCCAACTTAAACTTCTTTTGAATGCAAACGCCGCAATTCTTATCTGCTCTAATTAGCACCGTCAATACTGAAGTTTGTGTTCAAAGAAAACATGGCATCAAAAGCACTGACTGACGTAATTTGAATTCTTTGGGGGAAAAGGTTGGACAAAACTGAAGCCAAGTCTAAAAAAGAGAAGTTGAAGGTAAGTTCAACAATGTCTTCAGGTGCGTTGAAATTAAACAATTTCTACAGTGACATCGATTACAATTTGCAACCATTTCAACCCCCTTAATGCATACTCACTGCTGAGTGTTTGTCTCTATTGTTACTGTGGTCAGTTTTATTCCTTGAAGAGGGATGTTAGAAGCCCGGTGGCACAGTAGGTTCAACTTCGTTGGTTAGCCAAGGCCCCTATGCAGAAGAAAGATGCGACCACTTGCTTTTTTAGTAAAGGTTTTCAGCCTGGGAAGCCCTTGGCAGCAGTGCTACTCTGCCCTGCTGGAATAAGCTTGGTGGCAGGGGGTTGGAGAGATCTTTCAGGACATAGTGCCAATGCAAACATTCTTCACTGTTGTTGTTAAGGCGCCATGGTAGTTTCAACGTTCATGCAGTAGAAGGAAACACTGCCAACTCTGGTGCCATCTTCAAAATCATTATTATATTAGATTCCACAATGCGTTGAGTAGTTTTACCATTTGGTATTATAAATTTTTCAGGGAATAATTAATTTGAGAGGTGTGTTAAAACTACAGTCACAGGAGGACATTACGTCTGCTGGGAGTTTGGACATGGAAGGCAAGAGTTTGGAATGATGGTCAGTGTCTACGTGAAACAAATGGAGAACCCAGGAAGAGAAGCAGGATTTCTGGGGAGGGGGAAAGAGGTTTCATCTCTTCCTGACTCTGTATTGACCTCAGTTGGCTTTTTAAAAAAAATCATCGTATTGGGGGCTCATACAACATTTAACATCATCCATCCATCGTGTTAAGCACATTTGTTGCCATCATCATTTTCAAAACATTTTCTTTCTACTTGAGCCTTCTATTTTCCCCTTCCTCCCTCACCCTCCCTCCCTCATGAACACTTGATAATTTATAAATTATTATTTTTTCATGTCTTACACTGACCGATATTTCCCTTCACCAACTTTTCTGTTGTCCTTCTTCCTGGGACGGGGTTATAGTTAGATCATTGTGATCAATTCCTCCTATCTCCTCCCACCTTTCCCTCCCCCTTCTGGTATGGCTACTATCAATATTGGTCATCAGGAGTTTATCTGTCCTGGATTCCCTGTGTTTCTAGCTCTTGTCTGTACCAGTGTACATGCTCTGGTCTAGCCAGATTTGTAAGGTAGAATTGGGGTCATAATAGTGGGAGGGGGGAGAAGCATTAAAAAACTTAAGGAAAGTAGTGTGTTTCATCTGTGCTACACTGCACCCTGACTGGCTTGTCTCTTACTTTTGACCTTTCTGTGAGGTGGTGTCCAATGATCTACAGATGGGCTTTGGTCTCCACTCCCCCCACCCGACCCCCATTCACATTGGGTATGATTTTGTTCTGGGTCTTAGATGTCTGATACCTGATCCCATCAACATGTATGATCACACAGGCTGGTGTGCTTCTTCCATGTGGGCTTTGTTGTTTCTCAGCTAGATGGCCACTTGTTTATCTTCAAACCTTTAAGACCTGAGATGCTATATCTTTTGATAGCCAGGAACCACCAGCTTTCTTCATAACATTTACTTATGCACCCATTTTGTCTTTCTGTTGGGAAGGTGAGCATCTCAGATTGCCGGATTATTAAAACAATGTGTTCTTGTGTTGAGGGAGTACTTGAGTTGAGATCCAATGCCTATCTGCAACCTTAATTCTTAGCATATAACTATAAGCACAAAGGTCTATTCCCCTTTCATTATATATAAATATATTTACATGTATTCATGCTGTATTTGAACCTCTATAAATGTCCTTTGCCTCCTGGTCCCTTCTTCTATTTCCTTTCACTTTCCTCTTGTCTCACCATCATGTTTGGTCTTTATTTGGGTTTAGTAATTCCTTGCTGCTGGTATTGCCCTTGATTAAGTCTCATGAGGGTGAGTGAAGTGACACATTGTACAGTGTACGATATGAAGAGGTAATAACAATTTGTAAATTATTGGAAGTTCATGGGGGAGGAGTAGGGGGGAGGGGAAATATGGGGAGTTGGAATTTAAAGAAATAAAGAACTACAGGAAAGAGGGAAAGAGGAGTTTATTCTGGAGGGGTTCAAGTGGAAAATGTAGATGAATGTGGCAACCTGTGTACAAGTATGCTTAATACGAATGATGTATTGAATGTTGTAAGAGCCCCCAATAAAATCTATATTAAAAAAAAAAAGAATTAAAAAGTTGAAAAAAAAAAAGAAAAAAGGAAAACATCCCAGGAAAAGACTTTGGCCCTTCTACTCCTACAATCCATCCATGAGGCCGGGAAGAGAAAGAGCACTATGATTGGTCAGGTTTAATTCGTATGCTCTGCCCTGTGCCTGAAGAATCAGGTTTTCATACCGGAGGAAGGAAACAGTCTTGGGTACTTAGTGCTGTTGTAACAACCACAAAGATGTTGACATCTGGGAATAAACTCTGGTCGAGTCCGATGGGGTACCATGCCCTGGCCCCCAAATCTTTCCTTGGCTCTCTCTCAAGACCTCCATGCTCTGCTCCCCTGCCCCCTCCCCACTGCCACTCTGCTGCACAACCTTAGTGTTTTTCTCTATGTGGTAGTAACAGACATCTGCCATCCCAAACCTGTGCCTCCAGTATTTTCCCATGTAGAGCCTTGGGTCAGCAAGGGATGCCGTGTCTTAGAGTAAAGCGGACCATCTGGGTTTCTCTGTACGTTGGTTGTTCTGAGTGGGGATATCTTCCTCAAGGCTTGGTGGGCCTGGGTGAGCTCCACTGTCTCTTCCTCCCTTTTCATTTGCTCCTGTGTGCTCAGTACAGACATGCCCCTCTCCCCCAAAATTCAGTGCTGTCCTCTAGAGTAAATTCTTCTGGGGGAGGGGCCTCTTAAATGTCTGTTCAGTCCTTCCTGTTTCCTGTCTCTATTGCCATGCTGTAATCAAGGACTGTACCTTATGCCATTAGTCTTTTGAAATCAACAGTTGGTTTCCTTGCCTCTAATATCGCTTGTCCATCCTATGTTGCCATCAGAGTTATCACCGTGGAACATAAATCTGGTTCAGCTATTCTTCTGCTTAGAGGTCTCTGATGGACCCCTCTTTCTTCGATACTCAACTCATAAAGTAACAGCTCTGTAAAACTTCCCAGAAAGAACTTGACTGTTCCTCCTGAATGCCTCCCCATCACCCCCCACCCCCAGCATGTTATAGTACAAATACCTTTCTATTTATGTAATGCTTAGTGTATTTATCCTATCTGGTTGTTTGCATTTGCATGTGTGTTGGTACATATTAATATTAATCTCCTCCATTATAATTTTATGAAGCCATTTTATTGGCACATAATCTACATATAAAAATTCAGTAGTTCAATCATATCTAGAAGAGTTATATAATCATTAGCACCATTAATTTTCATTAATTTAACAATATATTTTTATTAGCACAATTTCTTCTTCTTTTTACTCCTTGTTATTAGTTCCCCATTTCTCCCCAACCTCCCCTGTCATACCCCCAAGAAACCACTGATCATTGATTACTGTCTCCATAGACTCACCCACCCCTGGCTTTAGTGCACCAAAAGGCATACCAAAGCAAGCAAACAAACAAAAGAGCTAGCAACAATTATGAAATAAAATAAGGAAAAATCTCCATCAAACAGAAAGCAGAAATAATTACAAAGTAGAACAACTTGAAAATGGGTCAAGAGGGAGATCAAATGTTATGGTTTTAAATGTTAGCCTAGGTCAACCTGCCATATTCCACCTTCCAGTGGACTCTGCATGATAACAAAGCTATTCACATTTCTAGTCTATGTGCAGAGAGATTTCAATGGAGCCTTAAAATGCTCTTCACTTATTTTTTTATGTTAATGGATACATTTAAATGGGTAAAAGGGGAACAATTAAGATGTTGCATTTTAGTTTAACTATATCTACTTAACTTACCTCTATAATACTCTCTGATAACAAGGCTATTCTCAACACTAAACTATGGTACAGACAGTTTCCTATTCATGGTTTTATTCATAGTACTTCTCATTCACTGTTAATGGGTGTTTAATAATGGCTAAATAAATATTTAACCTTTTGCCATATATACCCTAGTTTCTAGAAAGGTAAAAAAAAAAAAGAAAAGAAAAGGGGAGGAACAACAGAAAGAAATGAAGAGAGGGCCTGAGCCCCGGTGCGTAAGTAGTTGAGTGTGGGACTGCAGCCCACGGGCTTGGCGGTTCAAATCCAGCGGCTGCTCTCAGGAGCAGTACTCGGTAGTGCCCATGGCCACCAGAGCCAGTGATGCCCCCCTCCCCCCCAAAAAAGAAACGAAGAGAAAAAAACAAAAAAGAAACGAAGGGAAAATAATTCAAAATTACTTGTCATGCCCAACTCTAGCATCAAATCAATTTTTGGAAGGAGGTGAGGGTATAAGCCTGCCAGCAAAGTTATAACATTTGACCTTCATTATCATATGCTTCTATCTCTAGGTGATAATCCAGTTTGATATCTGTGACTTTTATCTTCGGTTACAAAACACAGTATTGTGATGTTGAGTCTGTGGATAATACTGATGTTAGGACTGATGTTTATGGTCTCAAGCCAGCAATGACAGAAGTAGCATGTTAAGTAGTGAAGCAACAATTTTCATAATACTAGCACAGCTCAATGGAAACTCTTGACAGCATTTATAGCTGTATTGTTGGCAACTGTTCACACTTCTTTTGTATAAAAGAGGGTGCAAGATTTTTGTCATTGCTATGTGAATTCACCTTGTGGGCTGTCCCTTTCCCCCGGGGTAGGGAGAGGGGCAGAGTGTGTGCCTGCACCCTTGTCAGGTTTCGTCAGTGAACTGTGAGTAGATGTGACCTACTCTGGGCCAACATAAGCTTGACACGTGATCCCTTCTCCACAAGGACTCTTACCTCTGACATCTGCCAGAAGTAGCACATCCCTGGACAGAAGCGCTTCTTTAGCCAAGACCCCAGGCCATGCAGAGTCCTGCATGCATCTGATCCACACACTGGGATCAAACTCTAGCAGACCCACAGGCTACATATAAAGTGAGCAAGATATAGAAATGTTTTTTATTGTGAACAACTGACATTTCGGGGTGGGGGTGTGTGGATGTTACTGCATCAAAGTTGACTACATAGAGAATTCTGTCAAAATTCTTAAAATGAAACTTTTAGCAAAATACTTGCTAATATGAGCCATTAAACCGATGTTTCCAAAAGTGAGTGATATCACCCCCTGAAGGGGGGTGTGTGCTAGACCCAACCAGGGGGACCACAAAAGCAGACACCTAGATGTTATGCTAGATTATGAGCTATAGAACAAAAAGTGTCTAATTACCAGGGAGGTAGCGAGTAATTATTCTTCTGAAAATGGGATGGTAAGCCAAATAAGTTTGGGAACCTATGTATTAAACCAAACATTATTAGAAGTAACAAAGGGCTTGTTGAAAAGGAGAAAACATTCTCTTAGATTATTGGTAGGATTAGAGACTTCAATTATATAGACATGCAAATACACTCCATGTAGTAAATTGTATGCTATTCCTAGTTATTTACTACCCTTCCTAGAAAAGATTATACTCCAACTCACTATTGGCAACAAATGCAGTCATGAGACCAGCTTTGACAGGTGAATGTGAAGAGGATTGAAATATGCCTTCTAGGTAGAAACTTTGGGGCCCCTAGGTGAGACCAACGGTTAATCCATGAGGTTGGAGATTTGGATGCCCCAAGGAGCACCTTGAACAAAAGACCTGGAGATCCATTTCTGAGAAATCATTCCAGGAAAACCTTATGGATTCTCGTTCTACTCCAAAACCCCTGGGATCACTGTGAGTCTGAATTGACATTGCAGCAACTGGTTGATGATGACATTATTACCATGCTAAAGACATTAGCCTTTTGTGACAATGCTTTGTTGATCTTAGATTTTTTAATGTTCTTTTTCTTTTCTTGCCCTTTTGGCTGTTCTAGGAAAGCCTTAGTTTGATAGAGAAGCTGGAGATTTTCTGTCATAACTCAGAGAGCTTGCAGGACTAATAATAACCTTAAAAGCCTGTTCTAATCTTGTCATTCCAGAAGCTTTTATCTCCACGCTGTTTTTTTTTTTTTTTTTCTGAAGCACCGTATCCACTTGGTCCTTTTTCTGGTTGATTTTACAATGGCTTTGCGGCCTTTATTCTAGCAGAGCAAAAGATTCACTCTCAACTCTCCAGCCCTGCATTTAGATCTCTGAGAGCACGTGAGTTAGGAGAGTCCACGCTCCTTCTTCCACTCCCCACCTGAGGTCTCCTGGCAGAAGGAGAAGACTTTCTGCTCCTGTAAATGCCCATGAAGATTTACAAGCTCACAAACCCAAAGGAGCGGTTCTACTCTCTCCTACAAGATACAGGTACATCGGAATAGACTAGATAGTAGTGAGGGTTTGTTTTGTTTTGTTTTTAGTTGGGGTTTGTTTTTGAATGAGACCGTAGGTACTTTATCCATTCCACATCCCAGCCTGGATGTGCAAATGCTCATCTCACTAAAGGTCAACTGGGTTGATGCGTCTTTTATGCCTAGAGCAAGGGTGGGGAACCTCATGGGTACCAGGTCACATCCCACACCTCACCAAAGAGAAGCATTTCCAGACTGAAAGCCACACTGGAAAGCAAACAATAACAACAACAACAACAACAACAACAACAACAACAAAACTCGCTGTCATCACGCGAATGCTGACTCATTGAGACCCCCTGTGGGTTTCCAGGAAGGCAGCTGCTTACTGAAATAGAAAGTGCAGTCTTTCTCCCTCAGCGAGGCTGGAGGGCTCGACCTGCCCACCATGTGCTTGACAGCCCGACACATAACCACTACACCGCTTGGCCATCGCCAGAGGGGTGAGTTAATGAAATGTTTGACCAAATATAGCAGTTTACTTTTTAAGCTTGTAGTTTTTTATGACCCGTGAATGATGTTGTAAATAAATATCCAAATGGCCCTTGCGACAATAAGTTGCCCCATTCCTGGCTTAGAGCAAAGAATTCATATTTTTTCTTAATCTAAACCTTACACTTCCTTTATAGTCAAAGGTGAACTTGACCAAACCTTCCAAAATTAACGCACAGCTGAGTCAAGTCCAACTCACAGTGAGCCTCTGGTACAAGGTCAAAGAATTCCTTTGGGCTTCTAAGACTGTAACTCTTTCTGGGAGTACAAAGTTCCTTCTTCCCCCTGTGAGTCACTAAACCTATCTAATTGATATTGGATTTGTTTCGAAACGTGTGATCTATTTTTGGGGAGATCACAGTTCTTCAACCACTGTGGATTAGAACTCACTGAAAACCAGAGAACTATGAACTGAGAATTTATACAGAGAATTTACAGAGAACTGTAAATTTTACAATTCTCTCCATCTCTGAGACTCCCCAGGACTAGGGGAAGCTGCAGTGTTGGGTGCCAGCGAGTGGGTTGGAGGTGTCGCTACCCTGTGTACCGCACAGCACAATGAAACGCTGCCTGGTCCTGCACCATCCTCACAGCCATCGCCTATTGTTGCAGCCACGGTGTCCCTCTTTCTCCCTGCCCCTCCACTTCACCACGCATGATGTCTTTCTCCAGAAACTGGTCTCACTGGACAAAATGTCCAAAATCTGAAAGATGAAAGAGAACAGTCAAGTACTTAACAGTCGGTGCTGAAATGAACCCCCGGTGTAATGAGTGGCATGGAACGGACCATCATAAACACTTGTTGGAAAAAGGATTTCAATTCAACCTGCGAAGAAATCTTTTCATAATTGACCTAGACGGTTCTTTGGGCCCTAGCCTTCATGCTTGTATCCTTTAAGCAAGACCAGTTGATTCCTTAGGAGGAGTTGAAGAATTCACCATTAAGGACTTATGAGGAGGCTTCAAATAATTCTTAGAATTAGAAGATGATGGAATTTTCTCACAAATGTCATTAACTCCCTCATATACATTAAAAATGATTAAAATATGAGTTGTTTACTCAGGACTAGACTGGGGGAAGTGAAAAAAATATTGCAACTGGGGTCCCAGATCATTCATACATGGGTGGTTTTGAGTGAGGCCAGGTTGACTAGAGAGACAAATCAGTAACACTCATATATGTGTAAGAAAGAACTTGATCTCAAGGAGTTTGCGAGACCCATCAGTGGAGCTGCCATCAACGGGGTGGCTCTCCAGCACCCTGGGAGGTGGGGACCCAAGGAGCCCCAGACAGAGCCATGAGCAAGTGACAAGCCAGAAAAACTGCCAACTGGCTGTGCTCCCCACCTTGTTAACACCGGCCCCGGTAGTGAGTCTCCACACCGGGAGACCCTTGGGAGACAGGGTGCATGCGGATCTGGTGGCCAGGCTTGGGCTGGGGCTGCTGCTCCTGGCGCTGCATCTTCCCGCGCAGATGTATTCAAATAACACAGCAGCATCTGTAACGAACTCTTCCCACTTGACCTCGACTGCCACAGGTCCCCCTATGGCCACCACGAAGGAAAATGGAGGTTCCCTGTAATGCACAGCGCATCTCCTCAGGGCCACACTCACCCTTACATAGCTGTATTGTTAGAGACTCAGGCCAAGGAACTCCTCCACTGCCCTGTCTTCTAAACCCAGCCCCCATGGCAGTTACAAGTCCAGGGTGACAAGGAAAATTCTTCATAGAATCCAGTTTCCACACATGTATCAACACGGCAAATGATGAGAATCTCAAATTTCATTGGTTAGAAGAATGCATTTAGGGTTCAACTAGATGCCGAATGCCAAAACTATGTGTTTGGAGTTTCATGTACAAGGTGAAGAGTGACGACATCCAAAAATTAAGAATTGGTTTCTTTAAATGTGGACTAGGAAATATGGACACTTAATGCTGTCTTACAAAAAACGATTTTTTTCTTTTCTAGAAATAAAGCATGAGATGTGGAATGGAGGGTCATCTGTCTTTTTGTTC
This sequence comes from Nesogale talazaci, assembly GCA_004026705.1. Lineage (NCBI taxonomy): Eukaryota > Metazoa > Chordata > Mammalia > Afrosoricida > Tenrecidae > Nesogale > Nesogale talazaci. The sequence goes on from PVJH01042281.1 coordinate 11,718, forward strand.
ATGAAATTTACAAGGCCATAAAATGATTAGGTAATATTATAAGCTCCCATAGTTCTATTTCTATGTACACTTGGAGAGACCTCCAGATGTTACTGTAACTATCCCAGGCATTGGTATCAGTAGTACTCATTTAATGCTGAATTGACTTGCATTGAACACAAAAGGTGAAAGCAGGGCAGGGTCCCATCAGCTCTCAGGGTCTGTGACCCAGCCTCAGCAGGCAGGCAGCCTAAGGCAAGAGCGAGGAGGAGGGTCCCAGGCTACTTAGAAGAAGGCCATATCCCCGAGGAAGCACCATCAGGCTGTGACCTGATTGGCTGGTTGGATTCCACCACTACACTGCCCAGGAACTTGTTCTCTTGATGACATGTCCAAAGTTTGTAAGACAAAGTCTCACCATCCTCTCTTCTACAAGTAGCATTTCTCCTGACAACTAGATTTTATACATCTGTATTATGTTTTCTTTATCCACTTGCTGATGCCCACTTCAAAAATTGTTTCTACATTTTGACTGCCGTGAGAAGTGTTATACTGAACACTGGGGAACAGGTTTCTGCCTGAATCCCTACCTTCACATCTTTGGAGTATGCATCTGATATTGGGATTTCTGGGCCATATGGTAGTTCTATGATCAAGTTGTTTTGTTTTTTAAATCATTCTATTGGTTGCTCTTATAACTCTTATCACAATCCATACATCCTTCCATGGTGTCAATCACATTTGTACATATGTTGCCATCATCAATTTCAAAATATTTTCTTTCTATTTGAGTCCTTGGTATCAGCTTCTCTTTTTCCTTCCTTTCTCCACTCCCTGCCTCATGAACCCTTGATAATTTATAAACTATTACTTTTTTCATGTCTTACACTGACTACTATCTCCCTTCACCCGCCTTTCTATTGTCATCTCCCTGGGAAGGAGTTATATATCGATCATTGTGATTGATTCCCCTTACCCACCCCCACCCCCACCTCTCCCTAACCCTCCTGATATCACTGCTCTCATGATTGCTCCTCAATATCATTTTTTGTTGTGGGTGAGGAAGTATCTCGTTTGGTTTTGATTTGCAGCACTGGTGATGCTGTGGGTTGGGCATTCAAAGTCACCAACTGCCCCGTGGGAGAAAGATAAGGCTACTTGCTCCATAAGAGTTCATCTCAGAATAGGGCCACAGTGAGTGGGAATCCACGTGATAGCAGTGGTGGGGGTTGGTAATAGTTTAAGGGCAAAAAAGTGAAAGGCCCTTCCTGACAAGATAGCTGTAGCAATGAAGTCAAGCGCAACAACAATATGAGGGTGATGTCAGGCCAGACAGAGTTTCATTCTGCTGGACACAGGGCACTCTGAGTCAGAGCCAATGCACTGGCAGGTGACAACAACGGTTAATGACATCGAACACCTTATACAGACTTTTAATTGGGGAAAAAAAAAAGCAGGTGGGGGTGGGGAATTTTCTCCAGTTACCTGAGCTCTTTGGCCATGGAATTGCGTTCAATGTTCCAGAGTACTGAAGGAAAAATCTAGAGAGTAATGGTAGCAGCAGAAGAAAACAATTGCTATGATCTACTTACAAAAGTGACTATTCAGAAAGCTACTAATATTATTTAATCACTTTCCATTAGAGTTGTCAGAAGGGCATTTATAAATTAATAATCGCCCATTTCAAATGGACTCTCAGTACTGCCTGGAAGCCCCAAAGCTCTTCTTACTCCCTTTCCCTCTCTGTTCAATGACGATTTTGTACCTTCTTCACTTTTCTCAAACCTGTGGTCGCCTCGCTCTCCTTTGCCACTCTCAGAAGGTGACCTTGGTGCCAACTTTTCAGAGGAAAGTGAAGCCATCATTAAGAGCTCTCTCAGCTTCCTATGAATTAAGTACCTGGCAACTATATTCATCCTTTCCATGGCCTCTATTCCATAGGGGATATTCTTTCTGCCTGGCTGGTGGGTCTCCACTTCTACCCCGTTCGCACTGGTCCCTTCACTCTTTTGTGGCTTCAGACTCACCCACTCAAGTGGGTGCTCTCCTTGAGAGAATCAAGTCTCTTCCATCTTAAAACAAAAACATCCCGAAGGAACTGTGCTTCAAATTTGTAGCCCCTCCTACAACCACCGCCGTTTCCTCCTCTTCTCTGTACTCAAGTTTCTTGAAATCAGTGTGGATAGACGTCTGGTTTTTAGTTCCTCCCCTCTCATCACTCAAGCCACTTCCATCAGCCCCACATAAAGTACGTCATGGTGGTCAGGGATCTAGAAATTCAACCATATTCATGTTAGCTCATCTCTCAGCAGAGTTTGAAAGGAGTCTAGGTGTGCTCACCTGACAACCAAAAGGTTAATAATTAGAAACCACCCAGTGGTTCTACAGGAGGAAGGGCTAGCAACCTATCTGGAAATATTGTTGTCGTTTGGCGCCATGGTCTCTGTTCTGATCCATAGCAACCCTCGGCTGTCAATTGGCCACACTGTGGTGGCTTGTGTGTGGCTGTGCTGCTGGAGGGTAGGTCACTGGCATTCCAAATGCCAGCAGGGGCATCCAACGTGAACAAGTTTCGACAGAGCCTCCAGACTAAGAGCAGACAACAAAGAAAGCCTCAGCTCCCTTCTTCAGAGGAAGGAGCCCCTGAAAACCTTTCCTTATGTAAAGATTACAGCCAAGAAAATTCTGTCAGGTGATTCTCCTCTGTCACCCAGGG
>PVJH01042282.1:0-14395 GCA_004026705.1 Nesogale talazaci
TTCAAAACCACCACCATTCTGTGGGAGAAAAAAATGGAGCTTTCTACTCCCGTAAAGAATTGTCCCCTCCAAAACTCACAGGGGCCGTTCTGTGACTTGGAACTGGCTCGATGGCAGTGAATTTGGACCCCTGGTAGCACTGGATAGGTAGTTGGTTTCAAGGTTGGAAGTTGAAGCCCACTAGCAGCTCCACTGGAGAAAAACTCAGCTGTCAGGTCCCTTAAAGCTTGACAGCCTCAGGAACTCTATAAGGGCTGCTATGAGTTAGAAACCACTGGCTGGCCATGGGTAAAGTCAGCATAATTCCCAGGTGGCGTTCCCTAATCTGAATGCCTGTGAGAGAAAACGAATGAACGGACATGAGATCCCAGATTTTGAGAGAGAAGGAGACACAAGCCAACTCCCACTCCTATGATTCCAAGCTACAGAGACATGTTTAGCTGGAGACTGGGTTAGGCCAGGTTGACTAGAGAAACAAATTCATAGATATTCACATGTGTGTTCGAAAGAACTTTATATAAGAAGCCATATATATGAAGAAAGCAGCCTAGCCCAGCCCACTGTAAGCCTCTATGACCCATACTAGTCCATAAGTCCAATGCTAGCCCATAAGTCCCTCTTTAGACTCACAGAGCCACACCATTGGCCGGTGGGTGAAAAGTCTTGTGGATCCAATGGTGGTGGAAGCCTCACAATGCTCTGTGTGATTCCTCCACAGGAAGGTGAAGGCAGAGAGAAAGAGAGAGAGGAAGAGAGGGTCCCAGGATCTTCTTTATGAGAAAGCCATGCCCACAAGGAGTCACAGACAGTCTGTGGCCTGATTGACAGCTAGGCCCCGCCCATGTCTTCTCACAAGTGCCACGTTGGCACAAAAAAAATCTACCACAGAGACCTACATCAAGAGTAGAGTCAGAGAAAGGCAACACACTCCTTTTGTTGGATAAAATTTTCTCAAGAAAAAATCCACTGCCCAGCTCAGGACTGTGGCCTACAGTCAGTGCTGAAAAGATTTACCCGTGTATGCAGCTGTGGTTAGAAGACCCTCAGGTCAAAATTGTTGGCTAATCATGAAAGTCTGAACTACAGAGAACTCTCTTCATACGGAAGGCTCAGTCCAGGCTAAACTGGAAAGGAGACGGCCACGGGCCTCCCAGTGACAGGAGAGGGAGACGGAGAGCATTCTGAATTATCTAGCAAGTCAACCATGCTACACAGAGCAAGGGGCCTCTCCCTCCGTCGTCTGAGATGCAGAAAAGTGCGCATCAGGGCTGTGTCCTCTCACCATCCATATTCAACCTGTGTGTTTGCTGGACTGTGCGAAGGAGGCAGCATCGGGCTTGGCGGAAGGCTTATTAACAACCTGTGGGATACAGGAGATACACCCCGCTTGTGGAAAGCTGGGGGGGAGGGGCGCGGGGATTTGAAGCACTTGCTGATGAAGATCAAGAATTGCAGCTCCCCACAGAGAAACCCCAAATACTCCCACCTGGACCAAGAGATGACCTCCTAACAGACGGAGAACAGATCAAAGCTCTCGGGGACTTGGCTTTGATCGGACCCGTCACCAGTGCTCATGGAAACAGCGGTCAAGAATTCAAATGAAAACTGGCATTGGACACATCGGCTGCATGAGACCCCTTTAAAGAGTTGAAGGGCAAGGACGTCCCTTTGAGGACTGAGCTGACCCGAGTCACGCTATATCCCATCCCCTTGCTCAGAGGCTGAACAGTGAATGCGCCGATGTGTTCCAATCTGTGTTAGTCTGGGTAAACTAGAGAAACAAAATTCATAGACATGCATATAGGTATAAGGGTAAGGTTTATATACAAGAGGAATGGGACATTAAGAAAGGATCCCAGAAAGCTGATGGTGCCTGGCTATCAAAACATGTAGCGTCTGGGGTCTTAAAGACTTGAAAGTAAACAAGCGGCCATCCAGCTCAGAAGCTACAAAGCCCACATGGAAGAAGCACATCAGCTTGTGGGATCACGAGGTGTCAAAGGGATCCATTATCAGGTTTCAAGAACTAATAATCATAACACTATATGCTCACTTTCCTGATATGATCACTGATGACAAATATGTGCATAAGCAAATGTGGTGAAGAAAGCTGATGGTGTCCAGCTATCAAAAGATGTGCCAATGGGGTCTTAAAGGATCAAAGGTAAATAAGTAGCCATCTAGCTAAGAAGCAAACCACATGGAAGAAGCACAACAGCCACTGTGACCACGAGGTGTGAAAGGGATCCGGTATCAAGCATCAAAGACCTAAAAATTATATCATTATAAATAAGGGGGAGTTCAGATTGGGGACCCAAAGCCCATCAATAAGTGAAGCAACATCCTCTTACAGAGGGGTTGCAGTGAGGAGATGAGCCAGTCTAGATGCAGTGTAGCAGCAATGCAATGTGCAACTTTCCTCTGGTTCTCAAATGCTTCCTCCCACCGACTATCATTATCCCAATTCTGCCTGACAGATTCGGCTAGACCAGGGGATGTACATTGGAGTTAGAAAAATGGGAATTTAGGATAGATAATCCCTTGAAACTAGTGGGGAGTGGTGACACTGGGAGGGTGGAGGGAGGGTGGAGTAGAAAGGGGGAACTAATTTTTTGGATCTACATGTGACTTCCTCTCTGGAGTGCAGACAATGGAGTGGGAGGTGAGTGAAGTGATATGAAGTACAATATGAAGAAATAATAACAATTTGTAAATTATTGGGAGTTCATGGGGGAGGAGAAGGGGGAAGGGGAAATATGGGGAGTTGGAATTTAAAAAATAAAGAACTAGAGGAAAGAGGAACTTATGGTGGGGGGTAGGTTGCAAGTAGAAAATGTTTGTAGATGAATGTGGTAACATGTACAAGTATGCTTAATATGAACCATGTATTGAATGTTATAAGAACTGTAAGAGACCACAATAAAATCTATATTTTAAAAAAAGTATCCTAACCCAGTCCAGTTGAAAGTCATAAGTCCGATATTAGCACATATGCCCGATACCGGTCCTTCTGACTCACCAAGTCACAGGCCAGTGGGTGCAGAGTCCCGGCGCTGGCAGGGGTCTCCCCATGGCTCCTCGCTTCCAGGGCTCAGGGTTCATCAACAACATCCAGTGGTGGTAGAAGCAACTCAGCCCTGGCAGGGCTCTCCACATGGCTTTGCCAGCTTCAGAGGTCTGGTCCCATCAGGGCAAGACCATGTGACTTCTCCTCCATCTCCTCCAGCTCCTTGGATGCTGCCATCTTGTCTTGTCTGTAGCTCGTTGTCTCTGAGACTAACTCCCAAGAACTGGGGAAGATAGCTTCTCATCTTCACGAGGTAAACATCGCAAGATTTCCCAGAAGTCTCAGGAGAAGGCCATGCCCACATGGAGGCCTCATTGGCGACTCAATGGCTATCTCCACCCCTACATCTCCATCATGAAATTAACAGACGCACATGACCGCCACGCAATCACAGTGCCGGAGGAGACTATTGAGAGGACCGTAGACTTATGGAGATCAAGTAAGTCTGTCCAGACAGAAAGACAGTCAGCATGCTCTTAGAAAGGCCAGGTTATAAGACTGGGTCTCATGTACTTTGGACACGTTGTGAGATAGTTATGGTTTATTGTGCCAACCTGGCCGATACATATATGTGGGATTTGATTAACTGAGTGGGCAGAGAGATAAATGGTCCGGTGAACCTCGCCTTTCTGGTTCTCGGGTCTCTTGCTCTCTGATGGTGGGACCAGGGTGCAGCTGCCTTAGCCAGTTCCCTGCTTCAGCTGTCAAGGCTCACTTCCTGTGAAACATCCTTGAGAAGAAGTCACATAGATCTACCCTGCTGCAGCCCTGGGTGCTGGGGCAGCCATGGGGAGCCCCTGCCAATGCTGAGATGCTGACACCCCCACTGATTTGGCTTTCCTTCTGCAGATGGCATCATTGAGTGTGCTGTGTGAGATGGAGGAGGACTTCGTAGATCGATGTCAGACATAGGGCCTAATGTTGGACATGTGGGCTTGGACAGCATCAGGTTGGGATGTTTTCTTCATGTACATGAACCCTTTATATAAAACTCTCTCTTGCTGAGCCCCGGTGGCGTAGTGGTTGTGCACAGGACTGCGGCCACTGGGATGGAGGTTCAATTCCAGCAGCAGCTCCACAGGAACAAAGGCTGGGCCTCCTACTCCCACCACCAAAGGGCAGTGATGCCCCCCCCCCAAAAAAAAAAAACTCTCTCTTATATACATGTGAGTTCCTGTGGATTTGTTTCTCTCATCTACCCTGACTAACTCAGGTTTTCAGGAGCGAAGTGTCCCAGGAGGAGGCCATGACGCTTAGTGCAGTAACAGGGCAGCAGAAACGAGGAAGGCCCTCGGTGAGAGGAATGGACACGGGGGCGGCACCAGGGACCTCAAACATAGCAACAGTCGTGAGCTGGCATGTGCGCAGGCATGTCCGTGCCCTCTCCTCAGTCTCAGAATCTGTGATTCCATCTCTGCCAAGCTGGCAACCAAGAAGAGCATGTAAGAGTGTGTCAGGAATGAGAAGCCGGCCTCCGATGGCTCAGGGGGTCCAGCAGTCGAATAGAGCCCGGGAGGGCCTGGTGAGACCAGTCTCCATGACACAATTTCTCTAAGGCTGCTTTGCCTGGCAGCCATGAAACAGGGTTGCTGACTGGACCCCTGTTCGATTGCTCTTCTAACCTCGCCCAGAGGGTTGACTTCCCCACAGCACTGATGGATTCGCTTACTCTGGGTAAGTGGCAAGGCCGGCAGGAGTCTCACTGAATGGAAGCGCAGGTTCTTTCTGAAGGAGAATCTTGTTTTCTCACCTCTGTGGAGCTCTAAGGGCCACGTGAGGCACCCTGGTGGCGTCGTGGCTACCCACTGTGCTGCTCACCTCAAGATCAGCGGTTCGAATACACCAGCTGCTCTGTGGGAGACAGGTGAGGCTGCCTGCTCCCATCAGAAGTGCCAGTCTCAGAAAACCACAAGGACAATTCCACCCTGTCCTACCAGCTCACTGTAAGTAGGCTTTGACTCCATGGCAGCTGTGGCAGTCACCAATCTGTGGCAATTTCAGGATTATTGAGAGTGTAAGGGTGGAGTCTAACCTGTCAATCCGGAGATAGCCAAAGAGACCTCTGTGTGTGCATGGCTTTATCCTGAGGATTCTGGGAAGTCTGGCCGGATATCCCCTGTAGAGATGAGAGACTTATGACTCAGTGTCTTGGAGACCATCTACTGACAAGACACAAGGTTGACTCCCTGCGAGACATCTCAGAGGAGAAGCCACATGGACTTACTGTGATAGAACCAGACCTCTGAAGTCAGAAAAGCCACATAGAGACTCCAGCCAGTGCTGAGATGCTTGAGAAGCCACAGAGAGGTCCCTGCCAGGGCTGAGATGTTTCTATCACCACTGGATACACAAGACAGCACACACTGGCCTGTGATGGTCCTGGCACCGTTGCATGTGCTTCATGAGTGAAAAGAACTTACGGATTGGTATCAGACATATGGGCTAATATCGGACTTATGAACTTGGACTAGACTGGGCTGGATGCTTTTTCAATATTCCATTCCTCTTGTGTATAAACCACTCCCTAATATACATATGTATATTTATGAATTTGTTTCTCTAGTCTACTCAGACTAACAGCAGTGAATTCCTTGGTTCATGGTCCTGTGTTAGGCTAAGTTCTCTAGAGAAGAAAAACAGGGTATGTACACACAGAAAGAGACATTTCTTTATGCATATCTATCTGTACAAAGAAAAACGTTTATATGCAGGAAGCAGTGGTTCCCACCTCAAAGGCAGCTCCAGTATGTTCAAGACCAAGGGTAAGATGTTCAGCTAGAGACTTTTCCTTACTCATGTGCAGGGCTGACGAACCAGAGAGCAGGCAGATGGGTCAGGAGGCAGGAAATTCACAGGCCCACGGAGCTGGAGGGGGTTAATGTACTCAGGGCAGCAAGGAAGGCTCATGGCTGTTCCTGACTCTTGTGGTGACTGGGCTGACACAGCAGGAAGATGGCCCACGCCACACCACAGGTTCAGGACTGCAGAGTAGGACACTCCAAGGTCAACAGACCACGTGGAGTCACAATGAGCCAGTTGCAGGACCCAGGCCAGCAAGGAGAGAGAGCCAGCTTCCCACAGGGTGGACTTACACAGGAACAGGCCACACCCCCATGAAGCTCTCCTCCAATGACATCTGGGTTGTGACTTGAGAAGGAGTCCCACTCCACACTAATTTCCCCACTCCCACCCGGCCCTTTGTGGGTGACATAATGCTAGAGGCTCCAACAGCCAAACTGGGATTCATGATCCAGTCAAGTGGGCACGAAATATATCATGCCCCCTTCTTCAAAGGCAGCAGTGTAGCTGACTGTCCTTACAACAGGTAAGGACAGGGCATCTCTCAGGGGGTGGGTGGGGAGGGGACATGTCACAAGTCAGTATTCTACTGACCACCCCTCTGCTTGACTGTTAGGAGAAAGATTTAACACAGTGATATTTGTAAAGTGACGGGCCTCTGTCTGTGAGAGCTGAAAGGGACAGTCCTGTCGGCCTGGTGGCACCCTAGGTTCCAGCCCCTGCGCCCTTCCTCTGCACACAGTCTGCCCCGGGCACCCAAATCCAGATGCCAGTGCGTGGTTTGCAGCTGCTCAGACATTGACATCCTCATGGCACGTTACAGATGCCTGTGCAGATGTTCGCCTGCTGACGCGCACATGTGAACACACACATGCTGCTCTCAGGCTCACCCAAGCACAGGCACACACGTGTCCCCTGGGTGAGCGCATCCACTCCCATCAGACCCATCCACAGACAGAGTCCCTTGCTTATCCAGGTCACTACCAGCTTCCACGGCTCCCCAGCAACCCCAGGGGCACCCACCCTCCAGATTAGCCATCAGGGGGCCCCAGAGACTCCCTCCAGCCCACACTTCGCACCCGAGTCCAGTTCTGGGGCTCGCCAGCCCGACTCATGCAAGGAGAGCCCGGCTCCATTGATTGGCGCTGCAGCTCTCCCCCGCCGGAGCTGTGCCTCAGCTGCAGGGAAGTACTTGTAATTTATGGAGTGTCTGATTTTTAATCAGTTTTTTGTTCCTGTGCTGTAATTGTCCTAATTAGATATACATATTCTGATGAAGGTTTTTCCAAAATAAAAATTGTAATCGAATCTTGCTTGACATTCTTCTCACCCCCTCGCTCGGATCTAAACTTCCAGGGCTACCAAGTCTAGAATCGGGCAGAGGGTTGGCATGCCGTGCCCCCCACACTGGGCCAGGGTGGAAGAGGCCCCCCCGCTGGGTACCCACGAGCCAGGAAGCAGGCTCCCCTGGTCCAGCAAGGTGAGGCAGTCCACCCCTGGTCCTCTCAGCCTTCCCCAGAGCTCAGGTGCTAGGGACACCCCCTCTCTGCCTAGAAGTCAGCCCCCAGGGGCCCTCCCTGCTCTTAGAGAAGTGGGGTCCCCCCCACAGGCCCTGGAGGCTATGACTGGCTTCTGTCTGCCCCCATCTGGCTGTATGATCATAATCTCTGCCGTTGGTCAAGTGTCAAGCGTCTGTCCGGCTTCCATACACAGGGTTCCTCATCTGCAGACAAACCCTTGGAGGCGAGTTTCCTTGGAGGAAAGCTGAGGTGAAGAGAGTCATGCCGCTGCCCAAGGTCAGAGGGAGGGAGGCCCAGGACAGACCTGCATCTCCCCACCAGTCCCCTCCAACTAAGCCCCCTCCCCCCACTGCTGAATGCCTTGCCCTCCTCCTGGTGGAAGACGCTCCCTGCCTCCCCACAGCGGCCTGAAAGTGGCTTCTGGTCCGAAGCTCTGGTCTCGCATGCCCTGATCTGGGCCAGGACCTCAGGTGGGTCTGCCTGATGCCTGGCTTCATTAGTCTCCTCAGGACCTGCAAGCCCAGGGCTGGGTAGCACTGTGTCTAACAGGTGTCAGCTCTGATTCACAGGATCCGGGGCTCCAGGGAGGGCCCGGCAGCGAACAGACCAGATCAAAGGATTCACACACAAAACTGCCTGGGCTTATTAAGCTGTTGTGTCTCTGCTCCGAGGCTGCCTGCGAGGGCTGGGGCTGGAGCTGGGGCTCTGCCAACCCCAGGTGGGGACGGTGCCTGCCAGCAGAGCCGTGAGAGGAGACCAGAAGGCCGGAAGGGAGACCAGCTCCTTCCGCTCTCCTTCCTGTCCCCTTCAATGTCCCCTGGCCAGTCCCACCCGAATAAGAAAGCCAGAAACAAACGCCTTCACATTGCTGCCTCACGTGGACACTATAGGACAGGGTAGGACTGCCCCTCTGGGCGCCAGAGACTAACTCTGTACAGGAGGAGGAAGTCTCATCTTTTTCCCATGGAGGAGCTGGCGGTTTCAAAGCACTGACTTGGCACTCACAAGCCCCATGTGTAACCCGCTATGCCATCGGGCTCCCTGGCTGGACGTGGTGCTGGAAGATGGGGTTCCTAGCTGGGCAGCTCTCTCTCAACAACAATGCGATACCCTGGAAGGGGAGCTTGTATTTTTGCTGGCTCATTCACCGTGTCTGCCTGTCTGGACATGGCATTGATCAGAAGTGCTCTGAGATCAGAAATACATGAGACCCCGGTGCCTGGCTAGGGCGAGTAGTCTGAGATTAGCTGCTTATCGAAAGGTGGCTGGTTCGAAGCCACTCAGGGGCTCCATGGAACTGCTTCCGTAAAGGTTAGACTAAACCCACTGCCGTCAGGTTAATTCCTACTCACAGCGACTCCAGGGGACAGGGAAGAATGACCCCTGTGGCTTTCCAAGACTGTCACTCGTGGACCCATGGGTGGTTCCAAACTGCAGACCCTGAGGCTATCAGCCCGATGTTGGGAATCTATGGAAGACCCAGCAGAAGGTCTGGCCCGGCCCTGACGACCACATTCCCAGGTGGGGTCCAGCCCATACCTCTTTCACTCTGGAGACTTGGATTCAGACTCTCTGGCTAGGGGGCAGTCCAGCCCTGGCTGGGCTCGTGCAAGGCTGTGGGTCAGGCAGATTGCCTGCGGTCAGGACAACGGGCAGGAGCCCAGGGGAGGCGCGGAGGCCCCACGCCGCCGGGCAGTCTGGTGAGTTCGAACCACTGGCCTTGCCGTGAGCAGCCCGTCACGTGATCCACCCCGCCACCAGGGCTCGAAGACCCTAGGAAGCGGTTCTGCTCTATCCTGTGGGGGCTGCCAGAAGTCGGCTTCTCACAAGGACCGTGAGTCTGCCTGGGCTAGGTCCCTGCGTGTCAGAAGCCATCCAGCAGGGAGAGTGGGCAGACACCCAGGGAATAGGACTATGTGTAGGTTCGACGTAACAGGTAAGCAGCAAACGACGTCTGCATCCGGCCACGGGGCACAGGAGAAACATGCAAGCTGTTGTGGGCATGGCCCCAGGTGCCAGACCCTTGGCAGTCTGACTGATGACCTGAGGTTGGTGTGAACAAAGCCAGGCGTCCCTCACTCACGGGTGACTGGTGTGTGCAGGGGAGCACCCACTGTCCTAAAGGCCGGGGCTGGAATTTCCTGCTACCCTCCCAGATCCTTCCTGTTTTATCCCAGTGACACCACCCTCAGGAGTTCAGATGGCACAGTGGGATGCTAACCGCGAAGTCAGCGGTTCGAAACTACCCACCGCTCCTCGTGAGAACGAGGAGGCTTTCACCTCCGTCAAGATCGATGCCTGGGACACCCACAGGCGCAGCTCTGCTCTGAGCTGGAGGGCGGCCCAGAGCGGGCAGCGACTCGGTGGCAGGGAGGCTGGACATCATCGGTTTGGGCATCATCGTCAGGACCCTGGAATTGTCATGTGTTGTTATCCTGGTCCTTCTCGTGACAGTCTCTCCCTGAACCAGTGTCCTGAGCCTTCTGCCTCCAACCTTTAAGGCAGGCACCAGACCCTGAGTGTCCATCTTAATCGCCCATCCTCAGTGCAGCGGTCAGCAACTACAGAAAGGCCCAGAATGTACTCCAAAGCAATGAACCCTTCCCACTGAGGGTGACGAGCTGGGAGAGGAGGAATTGGGGGGCTGCTTGTCTTCCATGGCGTGTGGACAAGTTCTTCTGCAGAATGAAATCAAGCCAAAAGTAGACAACGGCCAGGCTCCTGTGCTATCCCAGAATCCCTTTCAGGGTCTGATACTATCCCAGGACCTTAGAGTGGGCAAAGAACAGGCTCCAACAGCAAAGGACAGGTTCTCATGTTATCCATTGCAACTGCAAAGGGCAGGCTTCCATGCTATCCCAGAATCCCTTGCAGTTCCTGACACCAGCACCCCACCACCTCCATGCCACATTCCCTTGAATAGATGATGTTGCATTTCCAGCCCTCGGAAACAGAGCGCCCTGACTAAGGCACTGGCTCCACGGGTCTAGGCCCAGGTCCCCTGGTGTGCACACCTCCATTCTCCTGCAGCAGCCAATGCAAACAGGAGCTTGTCTGGAGAACTAACCGTGGAGGTTTTCTTAAGAATGCCAGCCCTGGGCCCAAACCCAGGATTGCTGGTGTGAAATCTCAGGGAAGAACTCCACCTGACCCCCCCCACCCCACTGACCCCCCGCCACAACCTGCACACAGGCAAGTTGCCCATTGGCCAGCCGATGAGTTTCCTCTCTTGAATGTGGCGTCCAGCTTTGAAAGGGGCAATGAAGGGCATGGACAGGAAGCAATCTGGCCAGCAAGAGCACTCAGGACCCCCTGGGACTGCTGCTCAGAAACCGGGTGCTGAACCAGGTGGGGGAACTCATGAGGGACACGCTCGGGGCCTTCTGCCGTGTGAAGGCTGCCTGTCACATGGAGGTGCTAGCAGATGGACTTTGCCAGGGCTCTGGAGGGCAGGCCTTGAACCAAGGGCATCCTGGTACCAGACTCTAGCTCAACCGAACGAAGAACTTGCCGCCAATGAGCGCTGCCCTGGAGTGAAAGGGCAGCCCCAGAGGTAGCAGCCTGCCTGCTTGCTGCACTTGCCCATCAGTACCCACCATCTGTCAGGGGCTCCGGCCAGACCGGTGACACCGGACAGGTGGTGGGTCGGGCTGCCCTCTCCTTGCCAAGATTCTCCAGTCCTCGAAAACAGTCTGGGGACAGCGCCGGCCATGAGTAACAAAGGGGCTGTTCTGTAACAGAACAGATGGAAGGAGAGGGCCGCAGGGTCACTGACAGGAGAGGGGGGTCGGAGGGCTGCCTGGAAAGCCACCCCCTCCAGCACCATCTCACAATGCAGCCTGGGAAGCATCCCCTATATGTATGGCTGTATGTATGGCTGTATCCCTAAAGAGAAAAGGTCTTGGGTACTTCCACTTTGGAATTTACAAAGGGAGGGTTGGCGAGTTTGGCTGAACCCTGAGAATGCCTATTTTCACCAGGGACAACCAGGGGCAGTGGGAGGAGAGGATGCCGCCACAGGTGGAGAGGTTCACATTGCAGTGGTCTCCCCAAAACCAAGACGCAGACTCACTGCATCGAGTCTGTCCTGACTCTGAGCCTCTTCGTCGGACAAGGTGGAATTGTCCCTGTAGGCTTCTAAGTGCGTTGCTCCAGGTAGACTAGAGAAACAAAATTCATAGGCACGTATATAAGGAAGAACTTTACCTGAAAGAATCATTGTATATTAAGAAAACATCCCAGCTCAGACCTGATCAAGTCCATAAGTCTGATTTTATATGAGCCCATATGTCTGATACCAGTCTATAAACTCCTCTTCAGACTCATGAAACACATGCAATGATGTCACATGCGGGAAGATCACAGGCCCGTGGGTGGAAAGTCTTGCGGATCCAGTGGCGGCGGAAGTGTCTCGATGCTGATGTGAGTCTCCCTGCGGCTCCTCCAGCTGCCAGGCTCTGTGTGCCTTCTCCACAGGCACGTCTCACAGGGAGTGTGTGTCTCTGACCTCCAGGAAGCTGTTTATCTCTCTCACACCTCCAGATGAGGCCATCAGGTTGCAACCTGCTTGACAAGCTGAACTCCACCCCTTTGCAAGTTGACAGGAGGTGATGTCACTGCCACTCCAAGGCTGTAGCACTTGTTGGCAGCGAGAAGCTTGTCTCGAGGAGCCAGTGGTGGATTCTAACCACTGACCTTGTGCCGAGCAACCCAACACACAGTCACTGTGCCACAGGGGCCACTCTCAGTATCCCCCGCACTCAGAGAAGGAAGCAGCCCTGAGGCCACCAGGCCCGCCTACCCACAGCCACTCCTCCCTGAGGTCTTAGAACTCCAGAGCTACGCTCACAGTGGATCAACAGAGGATCACCAGGCCTTTCTACCAAGCTGCTTCTGGGCACACTCGAACCTCCAACCTTTCCGTTAGCAGCCAAGCATACTAATGGAATGCACCAGCTGGAGGTGCAGGGAAGAGGGATGGAGGGGAGGCAGGACAAGGAAGAGGGTGGGAGGAGTCCTTCACCGGCTATGGCACCTGTATTGTCCACCTCTTCCCCTGGCCTGACTCGTCATCCTCCCTCTGATCCTGGCTATCCTCCAGACAACTGCCCACCCTCACCCCGGGTTACCCTCCCACAACGCCCTTCCTTTCTTCCACCTGCTCAGCTTCCCCTCTTCCAGGAAGGCCGTGCAGCCCACCCACTCAGGTCTTCAGGGTCCCCCTCTGTACCACACATCCTGATTGGGTGTCTCCAATCTTGTCCTCTCAGCCCAGCCCCTCAAGGGCGCAGCCTGGGTTTTGAATGCCCAGGGTGCATCTGGACTGAACCACAGCAGCCAGACATGGGGAGGCCCTGTCCCCAGAGGGGCCCATTAGCTCTCGCTCTCCCTCCTCGTAGCCTCCCAGAAGCCACCCTGTTCTGGAAGCCAGTATTTATGGGTAATAAGCCGAGCCCATCAAACCCCGAGGTGAGATGCCTCTTAAAATAAATATGCTGCCCAACGAGTCAATCCATCCCGTCGCGATGGGCTGAGCGGGCAGCAGGGAAGTGTTGCAGAAGCGAGGAGGGTAGGGGGGTGGAAGCGCGGCCCGGGCTCTTTGGAACGATGAGGGATGGGGGCAAGCACCCCCACTCATTCGGCGCCGACAGGACCCATCACTCTTGGGTTTCTCTGCCTCTGACTGTGACCCAGAGGAAACGGGTCACTGGAAAGGCTGGCTTTGGAGTGGCAGACACGGACTGAGCGTGCAGACATGTCCCCACCCGCAGGGAGGCCGAGGAGTCAAGGCCATTGAAAGGGTTTACAGCCCCTCTGGGCACCAGCCTGCCTGGAAGGGAGCTGGGCAGTAGCAGGAGAGGATGCTGAGGTAGACAGGGCCTGGCCCAGGGAGCGGCAGCCCCAAAGCTGCCAGGCCCCCTGCCTAGAGTCACAGGGCCGCATCCGGAGCACCCTGGGCCAGCCCAAGGCAGCATCTTCTCAGGAGACTGATGGTTCAGATGGAATGGCCAAGGCCAAGGTCAAAGCCAAGGTCAAAGCCAAGGGGGGGGGAAACCAACTGGCCCTTTTCCCCAGGGTTACAGCCAATCCCTCTCAACAGAGGGGGTCTCTGGAAGTGATCACCTGGCGCTGGCTACTACAGACTTCCTCCGGACATAGCTGCAGGCAAAGCAGAGGAGGAACTCTGGGGGGTTCGGGGAGGGGGGATGGGAGAGAAACTCACAGGGTAGAACTGCCTCTGTTGGTTCCAAGAAGGTCACTCTAAGCCAGCCTCCTCTTCCTCCTGCAGAAGGGCCAGTGGACTCCAGCCCTCCCCGCACACCCAGTCTACACACCTGTACGCGCGACTGACGTATGCACCCCCACCTGCACATGCACAGACACGCGTGTCCAAACCCCCCCTACAGACTGGAAGTTCCGTACCCTCAGGCACACGGAGGAACAAAACCAGTCGGCCTTCATGGACAACCTGAGATGCCAGAAAAGACGGGCTGGATTTGGCAGGACCCAGATGGAGACCGGAGCCCCTGGGCAGTGCCTACGGGTAACGGGTGAGCGACGAACACCGAGGCTGGAGGTTCAAGGCCTCCCGGAGGTGCTTCGGAAGAAAGACCTGGCAGCCTCCTTCTGAAAACTCAGCCAGGGCCAATCGCAGGGAGCGTAGTTTGACTCGGGCTGAGCTGGCCTGGCCACGGAGCCCGCTCGACAGCAGCCGGTGAAGCAGGAGGCGAGCATGAGAGCGGGTAGACCTTGTGCCCCATCTCTCAAGGACCCACAAGCCAGGTTCTTGGTACCTGTGCCCATCCTGCCCACAGGGAAAGGGATGAGAGGGAGCCCGGGGAGCCTGAGGCTCCCCTTCACCTCCCCCCTTCTTCCCCCCAAGTCCAGTCTACCAGCAGGATGCAGAGGGAAAGCCAGGCTGCAGTGAAAGAGGCAGTTTCTGCCTTTGATGTGTCCAGCTTCAAAGGGGCAGTTCAGGGCCTCCTGAGCCATGCTGCAGGAGGGGAGG
>PVJH01042283.1:0-14358 GCA_004026705.1 Nesogale talazaci
GAGAGAGAGAGAGAGAGAGAGAGAGAGAGAGAGAGAATATATAGGTTGGAGCAGGTTAAAAGCAGGAAAGGCTAAAGCAAGAGTGATGAACTAGGAGGTCGATGTAGTACAGAGAGAAGTCAAGATGAACTTGACAGAGAGGAAGTCGGATCCCATGATGTTATCTCCCCCTGGCCCTTTTCCAGAGCACAGGACTGGACAGCCAGCAATGACTTGCAACTCAACAGGCACAGGCCTTCCAAAGGGACACGCAGTCCCTCCATTTAATTGCTGCCATCACAATAGTCAATGTGATGGTCTACTTCGGTGCCCACCCTGTGGCCCAGGTGGCCTTTTAGGCTGAGTAGGTGACGCTCACCATGCTCACCCAGACTGTGGGTCAGAACCAAGGAGTTCTTCAACTCCTTGGAATCTAGAGAAGATAAGATGTCCTTGGCTATAAAAGTAGAGTATCAAACAAAACAAGATGTTCTTGGCTATGGGATTTTTTCGAAAACCACATTTCTGGGGAAAACAACAACACCACCAGAACCACAGTGATGAAGGCTGGTCTGAAGAGCATGGTGTAAGAGCAGAACTGTTATCCCTCCATCTCTGGATCATTCTGACAACACGTAGGTGGGCTTTGTCAAGGCTATGTCTTCTTCAGCAATGATCTCCATCCTTCTGGTAACCTTTTTTTTTTTAAGTTGTTTTCTTTTTTTGCGGGGGGTATCACTGTCCCCTGGTGGGAGTCGGAGGCTCAGCCTTGCTCCTGAAGAGCTGCTGCTGGATTTGAACCATCTGGTAACCTTTATCTGCCTGTATTCACCCTCTCAGGTTCTAGGCCCTACTTTCTAAAGCTGCAACTCTCTCCTGAAACACAAAAACAGAGGCTCAGCAAATTGGTCAGTGGACCAAAAGTTGCCTGCCTTTGGGGATATCTATCTATCTATATCTACCTAATGTCATGCCCATTTGTTTCCATATGTCGATGGCGGCCTTTAACTAAAAAGATGGCTCCGAGTAGTCACAATAGAGATGGAATGATTTGCTGTATAAATATTCTTCTTTGGTCCTTTACAGAAAAAAGTTTGTCCTTGGACTGAAGGATATAAAGCTCCCTCCCTTCCAAGTCATGGTCAAAAGATTTTTTTTTTTTTTTGGTTATGAAAGGCTTCTGGGAGCTGAGCCCTGGTGGCATAGTGGTTGTGTGAGGGACTGCAGCCCACAGGACTGGCGGTTCAAATCCAACAGCAGCTCTCTAGGAGCAAGGCTGAGCTTCCTACTCCCACCAGGGCAGTGATGCCTTAAAAAAATAAAAGAAAGAAAGAAAGGCTTGTATCTCACAGTACAATGTGTCACTTATGGGGTAGGCGTGGGGGATGAAAGAGAGTAGACACGTATCTTGTTTCATCTCAAATCATACTGCCCCTTTACTCCACAGTCCTAGTCTTGCCACTGTCCAGAGTCACACTGAGAGGTGGCTTCCTTTAGCTATCATTTAGATCAATAGCTTTCTGCCTGGCAGAAAAAGGATTCTTCAGCTGTTGTTGCCTCCTGTCTGAGAGGACGTCTTCTATCTAAGGGCTTAGAGGAGGGGTGGAATGAAAGGGAATGTGGACCTTATGGAGAAGGAAACACTTGCATGACGGGAAGCACCGTTCCTGCCACTCCGGCGCAGCAGACTGTACCTGATCTGCTTTGGGGAGCCTTTCGTTCTCCAGGGCCTGCTTCCAGCTGGACCCTTCCAAGTCTGGAGTCTGGATGTTGATGAACGGCACGCCCAGGTCCTTCTTCCCCTCATGGTCCTCGTCCCCGTCGCCCTCGTCGCTGCGCTCCTCCATGGCCCGCAGCTTCTCCAGCCGCTCCCTCTCTGCCTTCTCCCGCTCCAGCCGCTCTTTCTCCGCTCGCTCCTTCTCCAGCCGCTCCCTCTCCCGGTCTTTGCGGCCTTTGCGTCCGCTGGAGGGGACCTGGCGCTGGTCGTCCTGCTCGTGGGACATCTCTTCGGTGCCTGTGTGATGCAGTTGGATGCCCTGCTTCCGGTCCCAGAACATGAGGGTATTCTGGATGTCCTTTAAACTCAGCTCATAGTTCTTGAACTTCTGGGCCATGGGCCTGTCAATGTCCTTCACGAGGAAGTCCCTCTCGCTTTCCTCTTCCTGGATGAGAGGGTTCCCCAGTAAACCGGCCTCGGACACGTGGTTCCTTTTCTTCTTGTTCAGTTCCTCCTTCTCAGACAGTCCCTGATCCTTGACGGATATTTTCCTTTCTACTGCCTCCACCTTCATCTCGGGTTTGGTAAAAGCAAGAGCCTAGAAGGCAACATACAACAAGAATCTTTTAAGGGAGAGGAAACAGAATGGGGGGGCCAGCAGGGGAGAGGGGTGAAGGCAGGGAAGGGGGTCATTTCATGCGGGGACTTCACAGGAGGTGGGGGCCCCTCTTCCAGCCACTAATAGTCATCATGGGAGTTCTGATCAAAATATCCTTCCCGGGATCCTTCTGTTCCAAAGTTGTTGTTGGTGGTGTTGGTGGTGGTGGGGGAGGGCGGGGGTTGGCCTGGTGTCTTTCCAACAGCTGCACGGGGGACTTTGACGTGCACTCCTCACTGGGAACCTGGGCTTGAAGGACGAATCACTTTGGCAACTGCTCGCAGGTGTCTTGGAATGGGTCAGAAAGCTTGACAGTTCCACCACAGCTGCACTGACCTGGGAGAGGACTTCTCTTCCCTCCGCCTCACCTGAGTTAATAGGGCTGGCCCCCATCAGTCTCTGTCCCAGAGACTTGCCACAGAGAAGGGGAGCCACGGGTGGTGTCCTTACAGCTTCACAGGTTCTGTGCATGACGGCTTTTGCTGGATGGAGTCCATGTTTTGGCATACAGGGACAAACAGGTGTGTGCAAGCGGTGGGCGTGGAGTGGCATTCCAAAAGTTGTGAGGCAAATGCAGTTGATGGGATACTGGAAGTTTTATGTGGATTTCTGGATGCTGATCCATTTGATGAGCTGGATGCAGAAGGCTTCAGGGCCCCTTTCACACTCACTTTGGGGTGCCCGGTTCCCCTTCCCCTGGATGAAACCCTCAGGTGGGCTTCACAGGTCTTTTGGCTAATGGTTTGTTGGCATGATGTCCAATTTATTCATTCTCTCTCTTTTTTTTTTGAGTAAATCATTTTAATGGGGGCTCTTCTAGCTCTTATAACAATCCATACATCGGCGATATCAAGCACATTGGTACATATGTTGCTATCCTCATTTCCAAAACATTTTCTTTCTAATTGAGCCCTTGATATCAGCTTCTCTTCCTCTTGCTCCTACCCTTGTGAACCCTTGATAATTGATAAATTATTTTCATATTTTATACCACCCACTATTCCCCTCACCTGCATGCCTGTTGACCATCCCCTGGTGTGTATGTGTGTGTGTGTGTGTGTGTGTGTGTGTTGTATATCATTCATTGCGATTGGTTCCCCCTTCTCCCCCTGTACCTTTCTACACTTTATTTCATCGATCCACAGCTCCAGCTCATCCCTGTGGAAGACCAGCTCATCCCTGTGGAAGACCAGTTCCGCCCCATAGTCCTTGTGACAGCTCTTTGCTTCCTGAAGCTCAGACTCAGAGGCAGGAGGGATGTGAGTGAAACGAGACTGCCTTCCCCATTAACCTTGCTCATCTCACCTTATCTTCTCTAGCACAGCCTGGGAGGGCCCTGGTAGACCAGAGACTTAAAAAAAGTATTTTTTTTCCTCTTGTGACTTGAATGAAGGCTTCTGGAGCGGCTTGTCAGGCCTCTGCCCAACAACTTATGGACAGTGTGTCTCCGTGTCTCCACCGTCACTCCTCCCAGTCCCATCACTTGGCTGGTTTCCATTCCTCCCTTGCTCTCATGCTCAGAATGCTCTCCTTGGGTGAATCTTGCCCCTTTGAGCATACTGTTTTTTATTTTAACATGGGGGTTGAGGGGTGGGGGAAGAGTTTAGGTCTAGACCTAAAGGGTGACTCCAGATTATAGTCTTGGGGAGGGGAGTGTTCCCCACCAGGAAGTCTGATCTCTTTGATGAGTTTGGGTCTTGTTCCACCATGTCTTCTCCCTCTCTCCAGGACTTTCTCTGGCGATCCTGTCCAGTACAGTTCATGGTGGTGGCCGGGCACTGCTTGATTCTGTGGGCCTCAAGCCGTTGGTGTGGTCCGTTAGTCTGCTGGAATCCTTCCGTACTGGGCGTCCCAGCAGGGTGTGCATGGTGCCGGAGATGCCTCTGAGGAAAGGCCTGGTGATTCACTTCTGAAACGACTCAGCCAATTGAAAGCTCCGGGGAACGAATTCCTCTCCAATGCCCACGAGGTTGCCAGGAGTCAGCACTGATGGATGACAACGGGCTACCCTACCCAGTGAGGTCCTGGAAACGGACGACGCTCAGGAGGGGGCAGGCCTGGCAAGGTGCTAGCTTACAAAGAGTGGCCAACAGGCATCAGCTCCTCCACGAAACCCACCCGCTATGAGGTGGGAGGGGAATGAGGGGGCACTGAAGGGGGTCTCTGCTTCTGCCTCCGGGGGTGGGGTGGCAGGAGGGTGAGGGTGTGCAGTGAGGGCTGCTACCTGCCGGCCGACGCCCGGCGCTTTCTTCAGCGGGCCCTCCTCCTTTGGCAGGCCCGGCTTGGGTCTCTTGATCCTCCGTTTCTGCTCGTCTTCCTCCCGCTGCCGCTCGAGCTCCTGCTGCAGCTTCTTCTCCTGCATCTCTTTCGCCAGCCTCTCCAGCTCCCTTCATCAAAACCAGGCAAGAAGGCAAGTGTTTGGGGGGCCCCAGGCGGAGGCCTGCTGGTCAGAGCTGGCTTAGGTATGAAAGACAGATGGATGGATGGAAACAGAAGAGTATAAACAAAGGAAGGAGGGGAGAGAGAAAGAATGGATGAAGAGAGAAAGGAACGGAAGGGAAGATGAACAAGGAAGCCAGGGACCGACTGAGAGGAAGGAAGGAGGGGAGGGAGGAAAGAATGGAACACGGCCCACATCCACCTTTGCATGGCCATTCTACAAAGCCCTGCCAATAGGAAGGCAGTGGGGAAGGATTCTGTCCAGCCGTGTTTCTGTTCCTACCTCCATGTATAAGAAAGAGCACTAAGGGCAGGGCCTGGGAGCCACCCTGAGCAGTTGCAGCTCCCAGGCTAGGGTCCTGGAATGCACTGAATGTCCCCAGCTTCCCACAGGCCATCCTTCTGTGCCCTTATGGACAGAGGACCTGGAGCCATGCCCGGCTCCCCCACCCCCATGCTGCCCTCCACGAGTCCTTCTGGGTGCATGCGGGTGGGGCCAGGGCCTGGCTCCGACCTCTTTCTCCTCTCTCGGAGGGTCCGCTGGACTTCTCTGTCGAACCAGGTCTTCTCCTCCGCCGTCAAGGCATCGTATTCTTCCTCGTCCATGTTCTGGAGCCGCTCCTTCTCCTTCAGAAGGTCTTGCTGGCGTTTGCGGTCTGCGAGGGAGCAGAAACGGGCAGGTGAGAAGACGCTGCTGTGATCGGGGACCCCCTCCCCCTTCTTCAGCTGGGCCAGCTGGGACCCTGCGATAGGCCTATCTAATTCCTGGCGGGATTGCCTTCATTCTTGTGGTTCTGAAGGCAGGCTTCACGTGTGCTGGGCTGAGCAAGGGGTCCCAAAGCCACCATGGCTGTGGCAGCATCATTCCCTGCCAACCTGAGTGAAGGGGTGGGGTTTAGCCTGTCAATCAGGTCATAGCCAATGAGGTTTCTGTGTGGGCATAGCCTTCTCCTGAGGGGTCCGGAAACTCCTGTCTTCCTCCCTGGAGTGTGTGTGTGTGGGTGGGGGAAAGGCACACACTCTCTGCTTGACAATGCTGCTGACAAGCCACATGGAGTTATGCAGATACAGCCAGAATCCTGGAGCTGGAAGTGCTGCGTGGAGACCCACGCCAACGCTGAGGTGCTTCCATCACCACTGGATCTACAAAACTTCCCATTCAAAGGTCTGTGATCTTTGTACACTTGGCATCGCTGCATGAGTCTAAAGAGGACTTTATGGACTAGCATCGGCCATATGGGCTGATGTTGGACTTATGGACTTGATCTGGGGTGCCTGGGATGTTTCCTTAATATACAGTTGCTCATTGATATGAAATTCTCTCTTATACCCATATGAGTCTCTCTGGATTTGTTTCTCTAGTCAACCCAGATGAACACAATGGACCTGGGGATGTCACTTTATGCGGCAAATGGCACTGAGCAGATGTGACTGTTAAGGATCTTAGGATGGGGGACTCTGCTGGATTCGCTGGGTGAACGCCGAATCATCACAAGAGTCAGCAATGAAGATGAGGTGGATGGAAGAGAAGATGGGTGGGGTGGAAGGAAGGGCATAAAAGTGGCCAGAGAAGACCAGGGAACAGATTTCCCCTTAGAACCTGTGGCAGTCATGTGCTTATGTTAATTTTAGGATTGAAATGTAGGGGTGGGGTCTAGCCTGTTAATCTGGAGATAGCCATTGAATAGCCAATGAGGCCTCTGTGTGGGCATGGCTTTCTCCTGAGATTTCTGGGAAATCTTGCGATATTTCCCCTGTGAAGATGAAAAGCTATCTTCCCCAGTTTGTTGGGAGTTAGTCTCAGAGACGATGAATCACGGACAAGACAAGCTGGCAGCGTGCGAGACGCTGGAGGAGCCATCGGAGAGACCACACAGCCTTGCCCTGATGGGGCCAGACCTCTGAAGCTGGAGCAGCATGCTGTTGATGGACCTGAGCCCTGGAAGCGAGGAGCCATGGGGAGACCCTACCAGCACCAGAATTCTGTACCCACTGACCTGTGACTTCGTGAGTCCGAAGGAGACTTTATAGACTGATATCGGGCATCTGGGTTAATATCGGACCTATGACTTTGTACTGGACTGGATTGGGATGCTTTCTTAATGTCCTATTTCTCTAATATATAAACCTTTTCCTTATATCTATATGCGTGTCTATGAAATTTGTTCCTCTAGTCTACTTGGGCTGACACAGAACCTCTGGCAGGGACACAGCCCTGCTAATAACACCTTGGCTGTAGAATCTCCGGCCCCAGGGTCTGAGGACTCTCTGTGGTTTTAGGCCACCAGGGTGAAGAAATGTCTCACAGTGATGGTAAGGGATACACTGTCCACGGCCCTTTCTCCTGAAAAGCTCATGCCACTGAAGTGCTCACGTGAGCAGAGAGCTGTGTGCACACCAGGAGGAGTCCCTCTGTGCCCCGCGGGTTCCCCGTGGGAGCTCAAGCTCTCTTGTCACTAGCAGGACACCCTTCGTGGGCACCCCAGGAGATGTGGGCCTCCCACCCAGGGACCCGCACTGCACCTGTCTCTGCCCCCGGCTCAGGGATGACAACAGGGGAGAATGAAGACCTCTCCTGCCTAGGGCCGCTATGAAGAGTAACTCAGCGGTGCCTGGGGCAGTCATGGTGGCGAGGCATTTGACGGTTAATGGCAAAGCCTGCGGTTCAGAGCCCCCAGCTATTCGCGGTGGGAGGAAGAAGAGGCTTTCCACTCCCCCAGAGCTCGGCGGCCTCCGAAGCCCCGGGGGCAGGGCTACCCCGTGCACAGGGCCGCTGTGAGTCCGAATCAACTCCGTGACGGGGCGTTTTAGGAGCAGCTGTCCGAGCTCAATTGACACCACGTGACCCGAGAGGAAGCGTGCTTTTGTACCCTCACTGAGGACTTCTTTCAAATGGGGCTAAGTTAGGGACGGAGAGGCTGCCCTTCAACAGTGAGAGACGTCATCTCCAAAGACCAATCGAGAAAACGGAGCAGCCGTGTTTGTTGCTGTTGTTATTTTTTTCTTCAAGTCGATGGTGGCAGTCACCTAGTCTGGTGTCAGTTTCAGGATTGGGAGCGTGGGGGTGGGGTCGAGCCTGCGGATCTGGAGTTCGCCAACGAGACCTCCGTGTGGGCGTGGCTTTCTCCCGAGAATCCTGGGAAATCTCGCGTTATTTCCCTCGTGGAGGTGAGAGACTCTCTACTCTCTCAGTTCCTCGAAGACTTTCTACTGACAACACATGCTTAGAGACTCGACTGCCAAGGCTGACTTCCTGCGAGACATCTCTGAGGAGAAGCCACCCGGACCTACCCGGATGCTACCAGACCTCTGAAGCTGGAGAAACCACAGAGAGACCTCTGCCAGCGCTGAGATGCTTACCACGCCACTGGATCCCACGACTTTCTGCCCACTGGCCTGTGATTGCCCTGCATTTGACGTCATTGCATGTGTTTTGTGAGTCTGAAGAGGACTTTATAGATTGGTATCAAATATATGGACTAATATCGGACTTATGACCTTGAATTGGACTGGGTTGGGATGTTTTCTTAATATACACTTGCTCTTAACTTAAAAAAAAATTTTTTTTTTGTGGGCATCGCTGTCTCTCGTGGTCGTGGGCGCTACCCAGCCGCCGCTGGATTTGAACCGCCAAGCCCGCGGGCTGCAGTTCCGCACTCAACCACTTACGCCACCGGGGCTCAGCCCATACATGTGCTCTTGTATATAGACTCTTATATACATATGTGTACTAATGAATTTGTTTCTCTAGTCTACCCGAACGGACACACCGATCATGATGGGAAAACAAACTTTCTGGAAAGACAGGAAGCTGGGGGCACCAGTCCTGCTGTGGGCTGCCTGGCCAGGGTGAGGAAGCATTATGGCTTGTGTCCACCGTGCCTAGAGAGAGGGGTAAGCTCAGGTGGGGAGGGCGGGGTCAGGTGGGGTCGGAGCAGAGCTTTCTCAGAGCAGAGCCTCGCTGGCAGGGGCAGGGCCATCGGCAGGTGCACTCCCTTTTCCCAGGGGCGATGATTAGAGCCAACATGACTTGGAGAATCCTTCTTCCGCTCATGGGAGGGTTTTAGGGGTCACACACCCCTGGCTTCCTTCTTGTGCGATCTTCCACACATCTTTTGAGCTCTCGGGGCCCGTGCCCTTTATCTGTGACGCCGGGACAACCACCTGCACAAAGTTACTGTGGGGCTTCAATCACCTAACGGGACACAATGCCTGGTGCAATGCAGACGCCCATCAGCCATGGCAGCTGTTTTTGAACCAATGACCAGAATCTTTATTTTCACAAGAAACTAGGCCTTTAGAGGGATGCTTCTGAATCCCGTCACGGCCAAGAAAATGAACCTGGAATGGACCGGGATTTTAAAACCTTGTGTACTGGAACAGGGAAACTACAGGTTGCCATTTCCTGATGGCCGGAGTCAAAGACGGCGACCGACTCTGCTGCCTTGAATCCGCACTGCAGTCCCGTTCACTCACCTGACGTCCTGCCTCATCGCTCCTGAGAGGGCTCACTCTCCCTCTTCAGAAGTCTCCACTCCAGAGCACGGACCCTTAATTTCCCCCAAGGAAATCAGGCTCCCGGCTCCAGCTGGGACTTGTGCTAGGCTCTCCCAGGTTCTGTAACCATGGACAGAGGGACAGACGCTGTGCGCTATCAGGGGAAAGCAGCTTGCCTTTGCTTTCAGAACAGTGGGGGCTGGGGGACTGCTCATGATGTGACCATTCAGCGAGTCATTTAAGTCTCAGTTTCTCATGTGCCACGGGGAAGCGTGAGTTCGGGCCACCTCACAGGGGGGTGGGGAGGAATGTGACAGTTCCATCGACACCCACGGACGATCGTGTCCAGAGGGTCTTTAGAAAGCTGAAAGCTCTGTCCAAATGGGAGATCTGTTTGCCCGGGTTGGGGTTGGGGTTGGGGTTGGGGGGGGTCTTGCCTTCTTGCTCCTTTTTAGCTTTCTCCTGGGCCTTCATGGCTGCGTAGTCTTGGGCCATGTTGATCACGTAGATGTGCTCCCGGTTGCCGATGGCTTTCAGCAGGCAGAGGAGCGCGACGGCTGTGTTCCGAGCAAAAAGCGTGTCCAGGCCATCAAACACCACCCCTCGGTAGCAGTCGCTCAGCTGGAACCAGAGAGAGTAGTGACAGTGGTCACGGTGGCAAGATCCGCTCTTCTCTATGGAGACGGGAGTCTGTCCTTTTGTTGGTGCTCTTACCAACGAAATGGATAGGGGAGACCTGCTGGGTCTTCATGAAGACCCCGTAAAGTGTCCTCTGCCTGCTACTGGGACAGAGAATGAAGACGCAAAAGAAGGAGGCTCCCTGGTAGAGAAAGAGGGGCGACCCGAGAATCCATGGCAAGAGGGGTCTTTCCGAGTTTCCTTCATGGCCTGGCTGCCTCGGAGCACAGTGATTTGGGGTGGTGCCTCTGGGATCCCCAAGACTAGTAGTGGTGGTCCTGCAATGCTATCGAAACGCAGCCCGTCTCCTGGCCATTGTCGGGTCCAATGGCCAGGCACAGTGTGTGATGGGATCAGAAGGATGTCAGAATGCAAACTGACTCTAGCACTGAACGCCGTCTGCTTCAGCTGGCCCTTGCTTTGAACAACACTTTCTCCTTCCGGACCAGAGCTCTGAACCTCAACACCAAACCCACTGCCCCGGGGTCGGTCCTGACTCCTAGAGAGCCTGTCGGATAGGCGAGGGCTGCTCGCTGGGGTCTCTGAAACGGCCACTCTTCATGGGACAGACAGTCTCATCTTTCTTTTACAAAGTGGCTTGTGGGTTTCAATGGCCAACCGACCTTGCAGTTAGCATCCCAAGCCTTAAACCAGGGTGCCACCAGCGCTCCTTAGACCAGAGAATATAAGTATAATTTTTCTGCGCCAACAGCTTTGCTTTCCGGAGTCCCTCCTTTAAGAAAAGATTGAAGTTTGGATCCCATCTTGAAAACCAGATCCAAGTCCAGAATGTGCTAAAAGGCAAGCTGTCCTTTTGCCGGGGGAAATAAAGGAGTCGTGATGGCACGGTTTCATAGCAACCTTATAAGACAGGGTCCAACTGCCCTGTGGGTTTCCAAGACTGTTACTCGTTATGGCAGTAGAGCACCCCATCTTTCTTCTACAGAGCAGCCGGGGGTTGCCACCTGCTGACCCTGTGGGGAAAAGCCCAGTGACTGAGCTGCTTACCACAGGTTCAGCGGTTCAAACCGACCAGCTGCTCTCTGGGAGAAAAGCGAGGCTGTCTGCCCCCTTAGAGACTGACAGTCTCAGAAGCCCGCAGGGGCAGGGGCACGCTGTCCTCCAAGGCTTCCGTGTCTCAGAGTTTACTGGATGGAAGGAAAGAAGCCAGAGAGGTGCTTTCCCGGGGAGTTTTGCAAGCCTAACTCAGTAGCAAGGACTCGCCTGTCCCCTCACCACCAACCGAGGCTACTTCCAGGGTTGTTAGGTTGAGCCTGGGCCACGCCAAGCTGCTTCAAAGGACATACCCTGAGCTGGGCCAAGGCCAGCTGCTTAGAGAACCTTGGAGACACAAGGGAAGGGGCATTCCGTGGGGTCTACCAAATGGAGAAGACCAACACCTCACCCCCAGCACCTCTAGGGCTCCCTGAACTTTGCCTAGAACAGCACTCTTGGTTTACTCTAGGCTTGGCCAACATTTTCAGTCTTTCATCTGGGTGCGTGGACTATTGGCACACTTCCTGGAAGGCCTTACTCTAAGCCCTTGAAGTGAGAGTGCCTTTACTTTCCAAGTGCAGCTGTCACAACCTTCATGCGAACGATGTCTACCAATGCTAGACCGATGCTGGTGCCACCACTCCTACCAACTTCCTTCTGGACTCTCAAGGCTATTTCTGTTGTAATTCAATGTACGATCCACACTGTGGCCCGATTTGAACTACTAACGCAACTCCAGGACCTTGGAGAGACTTAGTCTTCTGAAAATCATGAGCAACACACAGACATAGGCAGGTCTCCCTTCCCAATGCTTCTGATTCTCTTATCCTAAACTCTATAACGTGCATTTAGAAACAACAGTGAATGTATAAAAGTGGAAACAGTATTCCCGTGTTTCTCACTAGAAAAGCAATGTCATTGTAAAATAATTCAGCAACGTCGGAAGAAAACTAGAACTCTGTACTCTGGCTACCCAAAGATAACACCGACTCACGTGTGCTTCAGGAGTCTTTAACTATATGTCATGTGATGCATTTATACATATTTTATAGAAATGTAAGTGTGTTTACCATTTATATAACCTGTTTCTTCTACTTAGCAACATATACCACGAACATATTTCTTTGACAATTCACATGGGGCTAAACTCTAAATTTTTAATGGACTCATAGGATAATCCCGAATGTTTCACATCTCTAGTTTCATATGTAAAACCTACTTGTCTCTGATCCTGCAAGAAAATGAATGGCTCCTACGATAGCCTGGGCCAGAACCAGGACTGCTCAGAGCTATCGGCAGGACAAGTACCTATATGCTTGCTGGGGATGGGAGACTGCCTTTCCTCTTTCAGGGTCCTGGGCTCTGAGCTGCTCATTCAGAGGGGGCTACTGATGGCCGGGAATCTTGGTAGACTGATGGGGATGATGTGGGGGAGGGTGTGTGCCAAGCCCTGCCAGGACCCCGTGCTGGAGGGGGGCGCACCTGTATGCGTTCGGCCAGGATCTGTATGAAAAGCTCTTCAGGGAGCACACAGCTCATCAGTCCTGTCTCACCCCCGATGCTGGTGCTGACACTGAGCCGGCGCTGGGTGGGCCCCATGAGGAGAGGGCTGGAGGAGACCTGTGGAGAGGGAGAAGGATTCGACACCAGAAGCCAGCTTTGCAGCCAGACACATCCTACAGCTGGGGCCTGAGGAAAATTCCATCGTCTCTCTGGGCCTCGTCTGTAAAAGAGGAAGAGCGGTGCCTGTTTGCGTCACTGCAAATATGGAGAACGCCAGCAGTAGGTGGAAATATCGAGCGAGATCACTAATGTCACACACAGCCCAATTTTGCTGCAGGTGGTTAAAAGCAATCATCGTGGTGCATTGAGAAGGAACTGCCAAAGGATCAAACCAGATCCAGAAGGGGGCATCGAGTGAGGGACGTGAATGCTGACAGCAGAAGGATCTTGGCTAAAAGCAGAGAATAGCTGACAGATTTGATTTTTCACTGACGATGCACACACGACTGGGTGGATGATAGCAAACTGTGAGTGACATCGAGAAGACGGGGCATTCCGGAACAGAAAAATAGGAATGCTCAAGCAGAACCTGCCCACAGCTGGAGAGGTGGTTATCTAAAGAGAACAAAGGGAGACATGACTTAACACCAGGAAACGTGTGCAACAGGGCTCCCCCCTCTCTTCCTGTTGGTTCAAACTGTCCGTTCCGCAAATAATTTAAAAAAATGTGTCTGTACCAAGGAGCACGTGGCATCAGGATTGGAGGAAGATTCATTAACAATTTTCCATATGCACATGACCTCTAGCGGACCTCAAGCCCTTGCTGATGAAGAACAGAGACTGTAGCCTTTACTCCTCTCAACATAAAGAAGACCGGACTGCCTCAACCTGGACCAATAAGCAGTATCATGATACACAGAGAAAAAAGCCAGGGCCAGCATTTACATGACCAGGGAGGCCATGGGACAGAATTTCGATCTCAGTGACTTTATCCCAAGACTTGTCTAGAAAGGCCGTGGTGGGTGCCAGGCAGACAGGCTCTGATTTCTAGGGTTTTTTGTTTTAAAAAGACTGGACTTGTCTCCCTGCTGCATGACGTGACCAGAGGATGAGTTAGCTGTGTGGGGGCTCCACAGAGCAGCTGGGGACCGGGGCTGACCAAGACACTCATACCATGGAGTAGCAGGGATGCTGGCTCTGCGGGCTACACGCTGGGCTGAGGTTCAGACCACCAGCCACTCTGCTACAGCACGATGGGGGGGAGGAGTTCTATTCCTGTCACGATTGAGAGTTTCTGGAACCCACGGGGGACATGCTCATCAGTCCCAGAGGGCCACAATAAAGGGGAATGGACTTGATGGGCAGTGAGGGTTTTTTTGTGGGGTTTCCTGCCTCCCCCCTTCCCCCGACCTGAATCTGCGGCGTTTCAGACAGGTGCGTGTGGTGCTGCTTCTGCGACCCGGAGCCGTGGCTGTCCGCCTTGCCTTTGGAAATCATCACGCTCCCACGTAAGCTCTTGGTCGATTTCATCATGTCCGGGGTTACCAGGGTCGAATCCGACGTGTACTTGCCCAGGGTCTCATTGCTCAGGCGTATCTGCCCGGTGATGTTTGGATTCAGAGAGCCGTCCTGGCCTACAGGGAGGGGGAGGAATGCCGTGCTGCTGTGGGGCCCCAAGCCACCTCCATGCACTGGTCAGTGCTGGGCAGGGGGCAGAGGGACACCCCCCTAGAGTCTGAGAAGAGGGGTTGGTGCCGCCTGGCCTGGTCCAGGGCCACAGGCCTTATGTCCCTGCAGATCCAGGGCAGTGTGTGCCTACATACTCTTCCTGCCCAGAGAATAATGGGCCTCTAGAATGGCTGGTGCCGTTTGACCATTCAGAGCTGTCGTC
>PVJH01042284.1:0-14404 GCA_004026705.1 Nesogale talazaci
TTGATAATTTATAAATAATTATTTTTTTCATGTCTCACAGCGACTTCTGTCTCTCTTCATCCACTTTTCTGTTGTTTGTCCCCCTGGCAGGGGGTTCTCTGTCGATGGTACCGAATGGTTTCTATCTGGCTCCCTCTGCTGACGTAGGAGAGGGCCTGCTCGGGTGAGGTCGGCGGGCAGTGGCAATGGTGCCTCCTCCCAGCCATGTAGCATCAGCTTTCAACGGGGTGAGGTGGGGTGGGAAAGTCACATGACCCAGAGGGTATCTGGCAATGCATGGAGACAAGTCTAGTCGGCTGAACTGTGGAAGAGGTCAGGAATGCTGGTGAACAGGCTGCAATGTACAGCAACTGTTCCCAGCCTAGCCCCAAGCAGAGGATTTATCCTTCTACCGAGATCCCAGAACCGGAACCAACAGCTTCCACATCCCAGGCGATCCTTCTGGAGACACAACTCCGCCCTGTTAAATTGTGATTCTCGTTCAGGGTATGGAAATGCAGCTTCTGCTCTGGGTCTGGAGTGGGGAGGCAAACTGTCAGGATTCTAAAGCCCTAGAGGCGCACTGTCGGCGCAGCCGCGGGCGAGGCTATGAACTGGGTGCTAGCTGAAAGGAGGAACACCATCAGAAGGCGCCAAGAGATGGCTTTATCATCTCTTCAATGGCACCGAGATAACCGTTGCAGAGGGAGATGGCTGCCTCTTTCTCTGGGGAAGGGATGGTGGGTTCAAGCTGAGTGCTTGAGCCCCCTCCCTCTGCCATCAAGACCATGTGACTCACAGCCTGTACAGGGTTTCTGAGATAGAAAATCTTCAAGGGAGCAGAAAGCCTCATCTTTCTCTTGAGGGGCAGCTAGTGGGTTCAAACTGCTGCCCTTGAGGCTAGCAGCCCAATTCAGATCCCGTGGTACCAGGATGGCTCCAGTGCACATCTAGAGCTCCCTAGTGTTGAAGACAGGCCCCCACAACAAAGTACTGCCTACACCAAGTGTCAAATGTCAGCCTCGAGGAAGGTGACCCACCTCGGTAGCTAACAGTCGATCCACAGAGAGCCAGGAGAGCAAACAGAGGCCTCTTGAGACAAGTACAGCCTAAGCGCACCTTGGAAGCCAGGAAGGTAAGACTAGGTCACGCACTTTGAACATGCGATCAGGAGAGACCTCATGCTTGGTAAAGGTCCTCAAGGAGATGGACGGGCACAGTGGCTGTAACAAAGGGCTCCAACATCAAACTGTGAGGACGGTACGGGACTGGGCAAGGTTCCGTTGGGTTGCACAAAGAGTCGCTGTGAGTCAAAACCGATTTGACACCCCCCCCCCCCCCAATTGTGGATGGTACTTGGGAGGTTGCTGGCTTGGATGATTAATCAGAACAATACACAGTCCTGTGCATTTTTGCAGAGCAGACAACAGGCCAGCCGGCTGAGCATGTTTGTGACTTAACTCATGCTACACCAGATAGACTCCAAGATGTGCTAACCTACCACCATCACAAAATCACCTATTCAAACATTTACGGAGCATACACTAGGAGCCTGGCCTCAAAAACATAGCTGGGAGAGCACATGGAACACACCAGGTCCCCACCCCTTCCTTCAGTAAAAGTCAGAGCCAGAGCCAGAAACACAAGTGCCACGGCCAACCATGGAGCTCGGGCAGGGTAGAGAAGGCAGTGCGGCTGGCTGCCCAGGCTGCAGAGAAGGCAGCCGAGGACAGTCAGCAGACCAAGAATAGCTACGAAGAAAGCTGTAGCAACTGCTCAGGCCACATGGGGCCTGGAAGACCGTGGTGGGGAAAGGGTGTTACAGCTGGCGGGGAGGTGGAGTGATAAAGGTGATTTCACGTTTGAAGGGCAGACTGAAAGAAAAGATGGGCAAGACGAGAAAACACTTGTTTCCATGGTGAGGGTTTCCGCACACATCATCAGGCTGGCAGACCTGGTGAGACCCTTGTAGATATTCACTGACTGACAGATAACGTAAGCCTCTGGAGAGTGAGGTAAAACTTAAGCATTTGGGAGACTAGGGGAAGGATCATGGACTGTCAAGAGGAGGAACAAACCCATCTAGGAAGAAGTACAGCTAAAACACTCCTTGGAAGCAACAGCGAGGACACTCGGACACGGTATCAGGAGGGACCAGCTCCTGCAGAAGGACATCATGCCTGGAAAAGCAGAGGCTCAATGGAGATGAAGACCCTCAACTACATGGAACGACAGTGGCCACGACCATGAGGGCAAACAGCAATCGATGTGAAAACAGTGCAGGATAGGGCAGTGCTTCCTGGGCCACATGGAAGAACACGTTTAGCGGGGCAGCTGGGCAAAACACTTAGCTGTGGGAGCAGACACAGAGCCCTGGGAAGGAGAAGCTGCAGGAAGACAAGCAGAAAGGACTCTAAGAGAGAGGGGGAGACTTGAGAACGAGCACCTCCACTTTCTCAGCTGCCAGTGGGAAAAGGATCGGGACAGCCCAGAAGTAGGGTGAGTCGGCACAGTCCAAGTCACACCTGCTTTACGTGGCTGGCATCGGCCAAGCCAGTGTCTCTGTCCTTGGTGGCAGAATGAACCGTACATGGCACACAATGAAGATACATGTACATTCACAGCGGAGAAGTCGTCTTCGAACTCACAAACTCCCTGAGAAAGTTCTCGCCTCAGTCCTACATCCTGTTGCCCCCTCTTTATTTTTCTCAAGACTCCAAATGACACAGCTTCTCAGCAGCGGCTCCTGAGGACTGAGGACTGAGACTTGGAGCTGTGCAAGATGACCACCCTTCTCTAAACCAGCAGCGCACCCAGGCATTCTAGGGACGTCCCTCAGGAATAGCTTTCAGTTCATCCTCATGGGAGACCCCTAGAACTCAGGGACCTAAAGGACAGAGGAGAGGGGGAGGGACCAAGATCCCTAAGCCAACTGTGTCACAGTTTTGTGGACCAGTTGGTGGGCTCAAACCCATGACCTTTGGGTTAGTTGTCAACGCTGAATCACTGAGTCACAGTGGCTCTTTCTACTTCCTTTAGTGGGGCACTATTAGTCAACAAATGAGCCTAAGGCAATAAGGGATGTGGATGAGAATTCTTGCATTAGCATTATGCGATTATCACTTGTTTCGTTCAGCTGTCATGTGTTCTGCTCGGGGCCGAGCACATGACATACACTAAACAATGAGTGAAGTTTACCTTCCCACAACTCTTGAACTCTTGGAGTGTAGATGCGGCAAAAATACACTGCTTACCTATTGATTGCCCTGCAAACAAGAGCTGATTCCTTTCACGTCCTCTTTCATGGTATCTCATATTCTAGGGCAAACAGCGCCGTTTCCTTAAACATGGTTTTCAGTATTTCAGGCCCATCTTAAATAGCGTCAGAAATGGACACAGTACTCTTGGTATGATCCTCTTCGTACTTGGAACCGTGGTGGTGGGGTGGTTACACACTGGATGTTCGCTTCACGAGAGAAAGACAGGGCTTTCTATTCCTGAAAAAATTAGACTCAAACTCACAGGTGTGGTGTGAGGGGAAATCAACTCAGTGGTCGTGAGTTAGGAAGAGACCTCCCAACATTCAGCAGAACTCATTGTGTGCCCCTGTGCCAAAGTATTTCTGAAAGCTAAGCATTCTTAACCTCAGAACTTACCACTGAGCAGAGATGTAAAGTGGGCGACATAGCCCAACAATCTGGATACCTCGTATTTCGCTTAAGCGGACCAATACATCCCAGAACTATGTTTGGTCAAGTTGGGTCTTCTTCAACTCCAACCCACACCGCTGAGTATTGTAAATTTGACCACCCATGTCTTTTCATTTTTAGCTCATTGTTTCAACTCTGGGCGAACCCTTTGCATCCCAACTGTCATCGAAGGTGCCAGTGGGCAAGAATGTTCTGAGAAAGCTCACTAGTTTGAGAAGTCTTTTCTGAATTCTTAAAAAGTTAATCAACAGTGTTAACCAGAATAAGAGCAATACTCAGGCCCTGTTCCAATGTACGTTACTCTTCTGTCTCCTAGGACAGGGATTATGCCCCGTGAAACCTAAATGGATTCATGTCCTGCAATCACACCAGTCCAGTGAGCTCAACACAAGCAAATGGGATTTGTGTCCTCTGGTGTTTTCCTTAGTAATGCACTGCTGGCTCAAGGGGACCAGGGCTCCTTTTAAGACTCTCTCTCTTTGCTCTCCTCACAAGAAGCTAAAACAGATTTTTAACACAGGCTAGCATTTAATACCACTTATTAGCTCTTTTGTGACAACTGCTATTTACCAGTACCCACTTTCCTATGATGAAGAACTCTGGTGGTGTAATGGTT
Source organism: Nesogale talazaci (assembly GCA_004026705.1). Classification (NCBI taxonomy): domain Eukaryota; kingdom Metazoa; phylum Chordata; class Mammalia; order Afrosoricida; family Tenrecidae; genus Nesogale; species Nesogale talazaci. The sequence continues at coordinate 4,306 of PVJH01042284.1, forward strand.
ACACACTGGGCAAGGCAAGGTCAGCAGTTCAGACCACCAGCTGCTTCGAGGAAAAGAAGGGGCTTTCCATTCTAGTAAAAAGCTACAGTCTCCCTGGTATGTAATTTATGTGAGTCTCATTTAACTCAGTCAGTCTCTGATGATCTCTTGATTCTGTTCTATCTCCTGTTGGAGAAAATAACAGAATTATTCTTCCTCCAGATACTACTCTCAGACATGATCTCTTAAGCTGAAAAGTCCATCTTATAGGTGAAAATGGTTACCTTAGAAAAAATCATATTTGATTGCATAAATGGCATTTAATATTTGAGAGACATTTGCAAATGAAAATGTTCCTTTATTGCTTGTGGTGAAGTTGCATTTTCAAAGTGGAACAAGTAGTAAATACTGTGTATGCGAGAATCAGGGAATGTTTGAATTACATCCACTCGCCGTCATCCAGCTGAGTCCAGAGATCCTAGCGGACACAATGGCAGTGCCCCTGTGGGTTTCCGAGATGCTCTTCAAGGGAGGTGGGTGGGGTGAAAGCCTCATTTTTTTTCCCTCCCGCTTGACTTACACATGCCCATATAACCCAAACTAGGCAAAAGGGTAAAAACAAACCAATGTCCAAACCCTAAAATTAAGATACTCTGCAGAAAACAATCTGGAATAATTATTACATGAATAGCCAAGGTTATTGAACAGGCAGGCATTCTTAAGTACAGGAGCATCTTAAAGCAAAACGGCTATCAGTACCACCACTACTGCCACCGTCCAACTCACCTAAATTGGGCACTGCTTCAGGTGCTGGGGGGGCACCAAGCAGGATACAGAAAAAGGTGCCTCTCCTCGTAGAACCTTTACGCCAAATCGTTCACACAAACTTCCAACAGGTGCCTACAGCGGCGAGGCTCCGCGGTAAGCACCTCGGAAGAGCCATGTGGACAGAAGGACAGACACACACACACAGAGACCAACTTTGCCTGAAAACCACATAGGGCCACCCTCTGAGAAGTCGTTTCGAACGCCCGGTGGCTTGGCGAGCTCCGTGTAACGGCGATTCAAATTTAGGAAGCGCCGTTTCCATTCCCACTTTGGGGGAGGCGACAGTTCGGGCGCTCCCAGCTCAACGCTAGACTTTCCAAACCCCGACTTTCGAAGGCGGGTTCCGCTCGTCTCAAACGAAGCCCAGCCAAATCGAACCCCCACCCCCACCCCAACACCCCAACGGCGGAACTGCGCGGTAAGGACGGCGTCGAACCACGGGGTGCGTGCTCCACGACATGGGGTGCGTGCTCCAGCCTAGCTCCCCTTTGTGACCCGACCCGACAGATTTCACGGCCAGCGTACCCCCAGACAACGCGGCAATCCGACGGGGAGCGACCCCCTTTACGAAGGAAACCGGGACAAGGGCGGTCGGCGCCGGCGGCCAAAGGCGGGCGCCTAAGCCCCGATTTCCCTCTCGGTTGGCAGGGAGGGGGTTTACCCCCAAATCCGCCTGGATTGTCTGCGCCGAAACTCACCTCTCGATGCCCGCCCCAAACTCCCGGGTCGCCCGCTAGCTTCAACCTGCATCCCTGGCGGTAGCGAGGGGGGGGCAGGATCTCGGAAGAAACTTCGCCAGCGAGTGGACACGGGTGGACAGACCCTCCTCCAACCTCCGAACCCGGGGAAGGTGGGCGGCGTGGTTAGCCCGACGTTCGCCACTTACCTTTTGCCTCAGGCAAGCCCCTCAGAGACGACTTCCCTTCCCGACTGCGGCCATCTTGAACACGGAATGTCGGCGTGCTGCGTCATCACGCTGCGTCTCCCAACGGAAAACGAGCAACCGGTGGGGCGGGGAGAGTATGGTCTGTCAGCCAATCATAAGAAAGTAGAGCTCCAAAAAAAAAAAACAACCCCCAAACGCCACAGCTTTTCTCCCCGCCCCTCCCCGCAGGTATGCTGCATGCAGGGGGAGGAGCCAGGAAAAGGGTTTTCCTACCGGCCCCGCCTTCGGGTGAAAGGGATTTGGAAGCAACCGAACCTGCTAACGGAACTCGGGAGCGAGAGGCGGGCCCCAGCGTGCCTGTTGTCAAATCAGAACACGAGCGTGGGCGCAGTCCGGCCAATGGAGGCGCGGAAGCTGGCGGGGGCTCAGCCGGCCGCTCTCGTTCCCGGGAGCCTGCCAAGCCAATGGTTGAGGAGGAACGCGGGCGGAAGGACTGCCGAATGGGGGCGGGGCCTATGGCGGGACGCGCCTTGCGTCGGAAACTTGGACCAATGAAAGGCGGCGGCGACGGCCTGGGGGCGGGGTCCCGGGGGCGGGAGGAGCGGGGTTGGGCCGCCGCGGCGGGGCCGTCTCAGGCCGCCGTCCCGCCCTCCCGTCCGGCCCCTGCCGCCGCCGCCACCGCCGCCTGGGGCTTGGTTGAGGCGACGGTGGAGTCGGGACCCGAGTGTGGCGCCGCTGCTGCGCGAAGGGGAAGGAGGCAGGTGAGTGCCGGCGGCGACCCAGCGCTTGCGACCCGCCGACACCGGACACTCGCGCCGCTGCCCGCCCGCCCCCGTCGCGGCTCCGGCCCGTGTCCGCCGGCCGCTCCGGCCTGCCCCGCCGCCAGCCCGGCGTGGGCGCGGCCCCGGGCCGGCTGGCGGCAGGTGCAGCGGGCGCCCCCGCCCGGCGCGCAGCGGCCCGGGCCTCGCCGCCTCCCGCGCGGCGCTTGTTTCCTTCCTTCTGGTCGCCGCCGCTCCTCCCCTTCGGCCCTGGTGCCCCGAGGCCCCGCGGCCCGGCCCCGCGCCGCCGCCTCACTTTGCAGTTATCGCAACAGGAGGAAGTAGGTCACCGCTCCCCCCACGCAGCGCCCTGCGCGGAGGACTCGGGTCCGGGGCGCTGGTCGTCGGCCACCCGGCCTGCCCCCACTTTCCCCGGGGCCCGTGCGCCCTGGCTGCGCCCGGTGCGTTGCCCAGCCTTGTGGAGCCGGCTGCCCGCTGGTTCTAGATGCCCGAGGACGGGTTTCCCAAGCAGAGCGACTTCTCAAGTAGGTTGGCAGGCTGCGTGTGCCGTCGGCGCCCCCACCGCCCTCGTCCTTGAGTGGAGGCCCACGCGGTGCCCAGCCGGAGGGTGGGCGCCGGGCGGCAGGCGGGGGGGCCCCTCGTCCTCGGCCCTGCCCTCAGCAACTTGTGCCCATCATGCCTTCCACGCCCCCAGTGCCCTTCCCACGGGTGTTTGCGGGCCGGTGGGTCACCTGGGAGCGATTTCCTGCCCGCTCTTTATTGGAGCAGAATATGGGGAATCTAAGAACAGGACCAAATAAATGGACCTTTTCTATTACTCGCACGCACCCCCCCATGGCTAGTATGTTGCTAAAGGCCCCGGCCCCAGAAAGTTCGCAAACTTTCTCAGCGACCCCAACCAGCGTCCAGGCACCCTGAGGCCATCTGCTTGTGGAGCCCTACCCATTGCTGCCCCAGGGCACTCTGAAAGAGCCCCACCCACCCAACCTCACGGCCTTTGGGTCTGTTCCGACTCAAAGCTAGTGACCATGCAGGACGGATTAGAACGGCCCTGGTGAGTTTGAAACTAAATAACTAGCCAGGAAGGAGTAGAAAGCCTCCTCTCTCTCCTCTGCAGCTGGTCGTTTTGAACTGCTGACCTGTGGCTGACAGTGCAACTGGGAGCCCACTGTGCCACCAGGGTTCCTCAAAGAGCCCTGTAGGGTCTGATTGTGGGGACTCCATGCAGACGGCTCACAGTTCCCTGCCATTCCTCTCACCCTATGCATTAGGGTGTAAGCTACTACCTGCTCTGAAGCTGTGTTGAGCCAGAAAGTGCCCTGTGCTGAGAGCTCCAGGAGTCTCTGGGGAGAGGTGGGAGTGGGGAGCCCTTTCCCCTTTGGGGCCAGAGTGCAGCCCGACCGCACCAGGCGGAGCTGGGGATCTCCACCCCTGATCCATCACACAGGCTGCCTGCCATTGGCCTTCCTGAGTTTGAACTGTTGGAGAAAGGTCTGGGTCTAGAAAGCTCTGTTCGAGCAGGCTTCAACCTCAGAGCGGGCAGCCAAGGCCTGAGGGCTAGACTCCACGGTGGCGTTCTGTGAAAGCAGGCCCGGTGTGTGTGGTGTGTGTGTGTGTGTGTGTGTGTGTGTCAGCGGGGGTTTGCTCAACCACACCGGCAAGGGTATGAAAATAGCGCCGCCCCTGTAGTGCAGTTGCTGGGTGCTTGGCAGTGTGTGTGCACCAGGCCCCACGCCTGTGGAGGGAGGAGAGGCCTGCTGCTGGCTGGCAACCCTTGGGGCAGTTTCACTCCTCCGTGGGGTGGCTTTGAGTCGTAACCAACTCAACACACAGCAACCACAACATAAAAATCTACCTCCCGCCTCCTTCTTCCCCAGACCCCAGTGCAGTGGGAGCTCTGGATGCCCGGCTTGCACGTTCTCTCCTTCTCTGTTCAATTAATGTGGAGCCTTCTGTCTTGTGTGGACTTGGCTGAGAATCTCCCATTGGGAGGGGTTTCATCTAGAGTCTGTGACTTGCCCACTCCCCGGGATACGGTCTCCTTTGACATGGACTTCCTGCCCTTGGCTCTAAGTCCTGGAAATGCCAGCTCTGTGACTAGTTCCCCAGGTGGCACAAAGTTTGCTCTCCACCAACAACCAGCAGAGGGGTGATTGGCATTCACTCGTGCCCCTGGGGAAGAATGGCTTAAGGACCCACTCCCCTCAGGCCTGGCAGGCACCAGACATGGTGTAGCCAGGGGTTGGAATTGATGGCACCAGGAGTGGTTTTTCAGTTTTCTGGTGGTAAATATCTTTAAAAGACCAGGGAGTGTGCGTTTATGCTACACTGGAGGTTGGCCGTGGCCTGTCATTTGTTTTCTCAGTCAGCATTCTGGTTGAGCTCTCTTTTTTAAACACACACACACACACACACACCCCGGGCCTGCTTTCACAGAACGCCACCGTGGAGTCTAGCCCTCGGGCCTTGGCTGCCCGCTCTGAGGTTGAAGCCTGCTCGAACAGAGCTTTCTAGACCCAGACCTTTCTCCAACAGTTCAAACTCAGGAAGGCCAGTGGCAAAAAAGGATACCTTTTTTCCCCCCGTCTTGCTGTAGTCAGAGAAGCGTGGATCTCGGAGGTCAGGCCATTGGGAGCCCGATGGAAGCGGGATGCCCCTCAGACGCACACCGGATCCCTGCTTGCAGGTCTTCCACAGAGGTGTGCAGGGGCTGCTTGCATGAGCAGACCTGACTGCCAAGCACAGGTCCCACAACTGCTGGTTTCCCGCCCTCACGTCGCCATGCTCCTACAGTTGGGGATGTGTAACATTTTGTTTCCCAAATGCAATGGACCTGTTTACTTTCAAAGCAAAGGGACATCATAGGGTGGGGGAGACCTGCCCCTTGGGTTTCCCAGACTGTAAGTGCTATGGAGCAGAAAGCCTCCTCATCTGGCTCCTGGGCCCGCTGGTGGCTTGCAGTGCAGCAGGTAACTCCCTGCGCCACTGACACCCCATCAGTGTCTGCTGCCACGTGCATTTCCGTTATGAAGTAGTTGAGACTTGTGCTTACATTTTTTTTTTAATTTAGCTACCGAAGAGTCCTTGGGGTGGGGAAGCCGAATTAGCAACATCTTTGAGAGGAGAAGCCCCGCTGGTTACGCTCATCCGGCCACACCGGCTGGGTCTGCTTGGTTTCCTCACTGTAGGTTTGCGAGCGCACCCAGAGCAGAAGTCCAAGTAGAGGTGCTGTGCTCCTCATGCCGCCTGAAGCGAAGAGTCAAAAGAAAGTGGTTCTAACATGATGTTGTCATTCACACACCCAAATCGAGACTTTATTTAAACTGTTTCTCTCAAGAACTTTTGAAGATGAATACTTTGTGATTGATACGGAGCTCATTTTAACCCTTCCCCTGAGTCTGCCCTCCTAGTGTGGGGACTGGGCTGCCTGAGGAGCAGAGCGGGAGGGAAAATGTATCCTCCCGACGGTGGTCAGGTGCCACCGAGCCAGCTCGGACCCTCCCCACCCCCAGCTGCTCCGTTGGAGCCATGGCCACCCTGCCTGCCAGTCCACCCCCTGAGAGACCTTCCTCTTTTGTGCTCAGCGCCTCCTTTGCCCCGCATATCGTGGGTATTTGCAGTGGTCTCTTCCCATTTTGCGTCAGCCCTCGTCAGCAACCAAAGGGCCCTTCAGGTGGACTCTGCTGTGAGGGGGCAGCTCTTCCCCAGTTGTGCTCTGAGTGCCTCTGCTTGCCGGGCCTTTATTACCCTGAATGCTGCTGCTGCTGCCGCCGCCGCCGCTGCTGCTGTGTCTGAAGATTTCCAGGGCTTGTCCCTCTCACGTGGATAACCTGCTGCTGCTTCATAGTCCCCTTTTAGCCTGGAAGCTCATCTGAAACCCGTTCACCGTGGGGGTGACACAACTCCCAGCATCACAGCAACACACAAGCCCACAAGCCACCCCAGCATGGCAAAGGGACCAACAAATGGTGGTTCCTCTTTGTATAAAAACTTTGTGTAGGTCTCCGGGCCCTGCCAAGGAGCCCATTCTGACTCATGCCGGCCCGTGTAAGGTTTTTGAGGCTGTAAACCTGTACGGGAGCAGGCAGCCTCCTCTTTCCCTCCCTTTCAGTGACTGCTGAGTTTGAGTCACAGACGTAGCAGGGCAGATATACAAAGTTGGTCATTGACACGCAGACTTTTACTCCTCGTCATTTGTTTTTGTGGGTCACACATTAGAGCGTAACAAAGTGTGGACCCGTTCGGAGTGGTTGGAAGGTTTCTGTCTCAGAAGGTGGGTTATGACTCTTCAGTCCATTTGTTTTCTCTTAAGCACAGTTAAAGCAGGTAAGCGTTAGCTGAGACTTACTAACCAGATGAAGGCATTGTGAGGGCGTGTGTGGTTCCTGATTCCCAGTGGAGCCGCCCAGGAGTGGCTCCCAGCAGCCCAGCACTAAAGTCACAGCGCCCACACCTAAAAGTGACTCGGGCAGTTTTCAACCCAGACAGGTGACTTTTCCTAAACCTGTGTGCATGTCAGGGAGGGAGGCAGGGCCAATCCCTCATTTGGAGGTTTCAGGAAGATGCGGCCCAAATGTAGCCTGAGGCTACTCTCCTGGGGCCACCGCAGCCCGCAAAAGTGCTCTCTCATGTTCAGAGACCAAAGAGATAATAAGCCCTGCAGCTGCCTGTTGTGCTCTGGTCCTGGCTCCTCCTCTGAGAGGCAGGCAGCTTCCTGCATGGGCGGTTCTGAGCTGACTGGAGGGGGGCACTTTGGGCATGTCAGTGGCATTTGTCACCTCAGGGCGCTGGCAAGGCTTTCCCACCCACCAGTCCTCCATAACGCATTTCACTTCACCGAGCACCACCTTTGCCTGAGAGACCCCTGCTTCCTTCCCTCCTGGAGTGTGGTCAGTACCCCCCACCCCCTTCAATTAGGTTTCGGCCCAGAACTGCCACAGGGCAGATGCACTGAGTCACTGTGCTCTGTCCGGCTCTGGGATGCAGCAGTTGGACTCAGCCCTCTCTGAGCCCCAGAGGAGTCTGGGAGGTTCAACAGGGGTCTGCATTCACTACCCAGTAGGCACTGACGGTAAAGATTTTTTAGTGGAGCGTCCAGACTGAGCCCTATGAGGAAGAACCTGGCCACAACCAGCCCCCTAATGATCCTGTGGGTGACGACACTCCAGTCAGGCACCAGATTTATTTCCTTGCTGGCACTTGGGGTCTTGAACCCTGTGACAGTGCACTGCCTCCTGCAGGTTAAGATCAATTTATGTAGTGAGGCCTTGGCAGTTACCTACCTACCCTCAGGACATCTCAGAGGAGAGACCCACAACCCAGCTCTGTTGAGCGGACAGAGCTCTCAGAGATCTGCGTGGGCACCTCATTGACAACCCCTCGCATCTCGCCCCCCTCAGCACACGGGCTGACTGTTTAAAAGCTGCTCAAACCAGGAAGCTGACTGGACTCCCACAGTCCCCACGTTTGGGGTCCCTAGGGATGTGCTAAGTTGAGACCAGGCAGACATGTGAGGGCTTCTTTTTGTTTGTTTGTTTGTTTGTTTTGGCGTCACTGCCCTCTGGTGGTCGTGGGAGGACTTCTCTTTCAGAGGCAAGACTTCGTGTATGTGCTGCCGAAGCGAGCACCAGAGGCAGGACTTGGACAGGTCAAGGAAGATGGCCACCTGATGGAAGGCCAGGGCATGGCTGTTGGAGAGGGCCTTAGCCTGCCGAGGCTCGGGCTACTGTACCTGCCTGCCTCCTTCCGAGGCTGGTCAGGCCTGAGCTAGGCAAGCGGGAGCCCCACCCTCTGGAGCCTACACCCGCTATCCCAGAACTCCAGTTCCTGGAACCCGGAGGGTTGCTAAGGCTTTGAGTCTGTAGGAAGCAGATGGCCACATCTTTCTTCCATGGTGCATTGCGTTCGCCAACCAAGCCCTTACCCACAGGGCCATCAGGTACCCTCCTCTGCTGTAAACGTGTAGGGAGGTTGCAATCATGGGCTCAGACCTGGTGGCAGGGGCGGGGCTGGATTGGTGTCTGCACGTGCCTGGTGACCACACATGGGGCAGAGTGCTGGCTTAGACAACCTGGAGACCCTGCCAGCTGCTCCGCCCTCTGTGCCGCCCATGTTCCCTGCCATCCCGACTGACTGCCCCTGTAGGACAGGGTAGCGCTGCCCCTGTGGGTTTCTGAGACTGTAACTGTCTACTGGAGCAGCAAGCCTCGTCTTTCTCCTGTGGAGCCCCTGGTGGGTTTGAACTGTGCACTTGAGGTGAGCAGCCACAGGGGATTTAGCCACAGGGCCCTCCTTCTGGTTGGTGGTGCCCAGCTCTGGGGATTTAGAGCCCAGAGGCTAGGGTGACGTGGGGGTGACTTCCCGACAGACCCCAGCTGCTCTCTTACCCTTTCCATTGTTTTTGATTTTACAAAGATAGAATAGGACATGATTATTCATGAAACCAAATGAGTCCCTGCTGCTTTATGAAAGGCCTTTTTTTTAATTGCAAGTGCCTCATGTTATTTTAAGTGTATTTACAATTCTAACGTCACAGCAGTTTAAAACTAAAAAAAAGACTACCGTGTTGAAAAGTCAGTCAGAAACAGGGTGAGCATCTCTAGAAGATGTTTATGTGATTAGTGGGAAAATGCCCGGGACAGCGCTATGTGGAGCCAGACCTCTGAACATCAAAGTGACAAGCAGAAATGTTGGTGGGATAGAATGGAACAGTTGCCAGGCCTTTCTTCTGCAGTGCACTTGAGGTGGGTTCACCCAAATTGCTCCCAGGGGCCCTGTGAGTTGAACTCCACCTGACCACCAAGTAGATTGCCGTCCACAGGGCTTTGAACAAGCTCCTGGAAGTGTTCTATTAATTTTCCATTCCGATTTCTCATGGAATTTTTGAAGCCCCTCCTATCTAAGGAGGAGGAGTCCTGGGGCCATAGTGGTTAAGAGTTGCTGCCCAAAGCTTTGAAACCAACTTTGGAACCACCAAGCTCTTTCAGGCTCCGTTGTGAGTGCTGTCGCGGAGCTTGTGTGGTTAGTGTCTTGGTCTGTCTGCTCCCTGTATCGCCCTTCGGCACCTTTTCTCTTGTCTTAGGTGTTGGGCTGTAATCCGCAGGGTCCAGCGTGTGAAACCCCCAGGCATTCTGCCAGAGACAGGTTTTCTCCTAATCACAGGCTTGGAAACCGAGGGTTAATTCTACCCTCTCCTGGAGAGTTGCAATGGGATTGACTCCATAGCAGTGAGATTGGCTTGAGGTTTGGTAAGTCGTATTTAAATTCTCCCCCTCCCTTTTGGACACTGTTATTTATTCTTAGATAAGTCAGTAAACTATTTGCATATTAATATTGACTTCCGTCAGACTTTGGGGGAAAGTGTCTTCCACATATACCTTTTGGCTAATCTCTGGATTGAACTTCAGAGTGAGTATGTTTGTAGTTTAGCACGTTTCTCTTTTTCCAACTTAAACATTTGAAGTAAATCCTGAATTACTAATGACTGTGTTGTTCTGTTTGGTTTGGGGGGGGGGCTAGTGGCATTTGGAGGTGCCTTTTTGTGAGTATTGGGGGTGGCCACCTTCCTATTGCATTTGAAATGGGGATTCAGCTGGGATTTTATGGCCTGGGCAAGTGGTGATTTGGT